>JAFIDM010009631.1:1867206-1936392 GCA_023159025.1 Thereuonema tuberculata
TATATATATATATATATATATATATACACACACACAATGTCTGGCCACTTTATTTGATACATCTAGTTAGTAGCATTTTGGGCCTCCTCTAGCCCTCAAAACAGCCTAAATTTGTAGAGGCGTGGATGTGCATGGTGGTACGTAACCATTAGGAAGCACGTGAAATTGTTGTGTACGTGAGACTTACATATCCTTTCACAAATGTGAATTATTCTATTGGAATCCTATCGTCATTATTACTCCACAAAGATGGATACAACAACCGAAACACGTGAAATTATTGTGTACGTGAGACTTACATATCCTTTCATGAATGTGAATTATTCTATTGGAATCCTATCGTCATTATTACTCCACAAAGATGGATACAACAACCGAAACACGTGAAATTGTTGTGTACACAAGACTTATATATCCTTTCATGAATGTGAATTATTCTATTGGAATCCTATCGTCATTATTACTCCACAAAGATGGATACAACAACCGAGGAAGTGGTGCAGGCAGTTCGGCCGTGCTAAGGTAAAAGGAAGCAACTAGCAATTTGAAAACTGATTATTTGCTGCCTTTGACCGTAGATATAAGTATATTGTGAGTCAGTTGCTACCTTTGATCATCGAAATAGGGGACATACTTAACAGCAGATCATTACCAAATTGCTTTGGAAGATGTGTAGATACTTCCTTACGTAGAAAATGCAGAAAACGAAAAATCAGTAAATTTGCAGTTACTTCCTTTTACCTTAGGACGGCCCAGTTGTCTTACTACAGCAGGGACACACTCAACGATATGTCGCACAACTGTTGCATATGTTGCAGTCAGCTGTATCGCGAGTCTATCGGAGGTTCCAGGAGACTAGTGCCTTTCATCGGAGACAAGATTCTGGTGGACATTGAGCTGCAACTGCAAGAGATGACCGATTTATTATTAGGACTGTACTATGCAATTGTAATTTGATTGCCATCCAGGTCCAACAAGAGCTACACCATGTACGTGGGATAGCTGTCAGTGGCTGGAAGAAGACTACAGGAATGAAATTTGACCCCACATAGGCCTGCAACCCGCCTTCAATTTGCTTGTGATCATGTTGATTGGACTGTAGCGCAATAGGGTTCAGTGTTTTTCTCCAATAAAACTCGAATGTGCTTACATGTCAATCACAGACAAAACCGTGTCTATCGAAGGCCTGGTGAAAGTTTTGCGCAATGCTGCTTCCAGGAAACGGTCAGTTATGGAGGAGGCTCCTGCATGCTATGGGCAGGCATTTCACTTGCAGCCAAAACTGACGTGGTGTTTATCGACCCTTGACCCACAGGATATATGTATTGTCATACGCTGGATTCGTCGGAGAAAACTTCATTTTCATGCATGACAACGCAAGGCCACAACCGCTGTTGCTGTTCAAGATTATCTGAATGCAGTTGGCATTGAGTGTATGTGGTGGCCTGCACATAGTCCTGATCTGAATCCGATCGAACATCTTTAGGACCTCCTTAAGAAAAGAGTTCATGATAGAAATCCAGCTCCAGAAACAATCGAGGAGTTGAAGAGGAATGGAACATGAGGTCATGAATGTGATCCGATCAATGAGACGCCGAATGGAAGCTGTTAACAGAGCTCGAAGTAGCAACACCATGTATTGACTTGCAATAAATGCTAAATTCAACTCAATTTGTGGCCTTGTCTTTGTAATGAAATGAATGTTTTTGGTACTACACCTTTCCTATATTACTGGTTTCCTCACATTTTTAAAAAAATGCATCCATCCGGAACTTTCTGCATGTCATGTGAATGGGAATGGCATATTTTTTGTTATTTTATTATTTGCAGTTTTCAAACGATCAAAAATTTGTAACAATTTAAGGTTCACCATTGGGTTTTAGTTTGAGTCAATTTCCTTGCTCTCGAGTGTATATGAAGTTCACCACCCCATTACTGATTCTTACAATTTTTTTTTTTGACTGAAAGAGGGGTTTGAAAAAATAATTCCGGTGAAATATGCCTACTGTTGGACAGTTAGTTTTGGAGAAATTAATTTTGAAATTTGCAGCTTTTTAGCAAACCGCAACTTATTATTTGGGGTTTTATCTTAATGGCTAATATAATACTCAACCAAACTTTACAAAAATTGGTACCTAAAGGTAACTTTTCATGTCAAATCCAAAAACACTATGAAAATGCTCTATTTTTAGTAGTTTTTGGTGCACAGTTAAGCTGTGCACCAAGCCTCTTTAAGCCTCCAAGAAAGAATTAAAATGGACATGTGCAATTAACTTAGGCATTTGAATTTTTTTTTTTCACAAGATCAGCAAAGGGTTGGCTTACTTCCACAAAATCTTTCATTCTGGCCTTCAACTCCTTAACAGAGAACAAAAAATTCCTGATGTTGAGCGATCGCGCGACAAATTGTTAATGGCTGAATTGGTCAATCAAGTCGGAAATAATTTCACCTCAAGTACTTATAAATTTTTATTTATTTATGCATTTAATTAGATTTCTTTGTATATTTGATGGGGGTTTCCTACAGAAATGCTTCGGTTTCTAAGGAAGTATTTACTCCCCACTGTCAAAAATATTGCTTTATGGATAGGATGTCTTAAACAGAAAGTTAAGCTAATGAAGGAGGTGATTCAGGGGGAAAACCCATCCAAGGAAGTATTTGTTTCTGGGAGAATTGGCAGAACCCATGAAAAAGTGTGGAAATACACTTCCCAACAAAGTAGTTCAAAAAGTAAAAAAAAAATAACAAGGATGACACATTGCCAAGAATGTGCCCAGGAAAAAAAGAATTCGCATCAGTAAAAATTTAAGATGGTAAACGAATCCACAAACAGAACGGCTTCTACTGGTAAAGAATCCGTTTCTGTTTGTGGATTCGTTTAACAAGTTTATTTGGCATTCAAGGCGAAGTTCCAACTGAAGATTGGTTTTTCAAAACTCTGTTCATTAAGACCATCTTGGTGTGTTACTGTCGCAGCAAGAGGAATGCAAACTGAGTGTGTATGAGAAATCCTTTAAAATCCCTCCCAATTTATGCCGTAGCTCTTCTCTAACATTTTTCTCCAGAACATGGTGGATGTGTTTTAATTCTCGTAGAAATATTCTTAATATTAAAAGGTTCATTTCCGATATTAAATTTCAGTACCAGGGCCAAAAGTTGAAGTTGTCAGGTCGATAGTTATATCATTATCGCTGATCCCCCTACAAGTCCCATTATGTACACCTTCTCTTCAGGTATGCATTGAGACTCCGTTGGGCAGCAGGCTGTAATATTGAGACAAATACAGGCCTACCTAATTTCTTAAGCAAGATCAGTCCACCGTTTAGCTTTTTTTATGCAAGTAAGATAACCTATTCGCGGTGCTAGGTATTTTACCACCCATCTTCTACATTGCAAGATAACCTATGGATACACTCAACCAGTCTAAGAATGCCATTGTTATTAGTCACAATCTAGATTCTGCATCCCCTTGGCATCAGGTTGAATCTCTTGCAAACGTTATTAAAAATAATACCTGCCTTGGTCGCTGCTAGCCTGAGATGTTGATTGAAGTAATTTCTGATCTACTTTCTGTGGCTTGGTTGAGCATTGGAAAAAAACCTCAACAATGGTCGATATTGCTGGCTTCATAATGAATGCACTAACATGCAACTGTGATAAATATGAAGCGACCGTTTGCAAATAAACATTAGAAACATTAGAAACAGATTTAAGAGAAAATAAAAATAAAAAGTTAAAAGTTTCGAAAATGTGTAGCGGTTTTTATCATCAGACTACAAAATAAAAATATAAATTAAAAAAAAACCATTATTGGTAAGGACACGCCCTTGACTGGACTCAACCAATCACCGTCCGGGATCATCCATTTTTCAGGGGTCAAGGCATTGGTCGGACACACATCTCTAATTATTAGGAGACTGAGACTGGACAATATAGACATTTCAGCAACAAAACGATAACAATAAAAAATAAAATTAAAAGGGAAGAGTCAAAGTCTGAAAGGAAAAAACAGAGAAATAAATATATATATTTTTCTGAAGAAATAAATAAATAAATGAATAAATAAATAAACAATACATAAACCATGAAGTAAAAACCCAAGAAAGACACAAATAAGAAAGGAAAAAAAAAAAACAAACAAACAAAAAAACATGCAAAATAAAGTGTTACAAAACATTTCCTCCTACAATTTTCTACATCTTTCTCCTATTGTTTTTTCCCTCTAAGCCCATATTGAAGAGAGTTCTGTACAGCAATCTCTTCATTGTAACAGCTTTCCTTTTTTATGATCAGTTTCAAAAAACTTTCTAAGGTAAGTGTTTTTCTCCAATCCAAAAATCAACAGATTTTCCACATCCAACAGGTGTCGAGTTTTTAAACAATGATCTGCTGTTAGATATTTGTCATTTTTCTTCTTGCTGATGGTTGTTCATCATTGAGTCGGATTTTTAGCTTACGTTTAGTCTCTCCTTCATATAGACATCCATCTCCTTTAACACTGTTTTTCCAACGGATACCATAAACAACACCTTGTCTGTGTCTGATATCAAGCCTGGTCTTATTAGGTCCATTACCTGATCTTGCACCAAGTGTGTTGGTAGCTTTGCATGCCGTCTTGATGTTCCCAGAAGCTAAAGTAGGTTTAAGTTTATTCCATAAACGTTCATGGAATGGCATGCTGATAAAAACCTTGTTGTCATCATTCTTAGGGCATGACTTCTTAGTGTGCCAGAGAGCTTCTCTGGTAGCTCTCCTAATGTATGTGTCGATGACATTATCAGGGAAATTATTACACTTAAAAACCTTCTTGATAGTAGTGATTTCATCATTAAATAATCTTTCATTAGAGCATATATGCATTGCTCCTTTTACTGCCATCTGTAAGACATTCATTTTATAGCTGTGAGGTACAATTGTAGTTTACCGTTATTCCAGCGGCCGCTGGTTTATGGATAACGGTAGTATCAAACATCGTCTCCTTCCTCATGACTAAAACATCAAGGAAAGGAAGTGTTCTGAATGATTCCTCTTCGATGGTGAAGGCAATGTCAGCATGTATGTTGTTGAACACCTCCATTACTTTATCTGTCCCAGCCTTGATAATAAGAACAAATCGTTAACATACCGTTAAGCAAGAAAACATCAACAGCTACATCCGAGCATTTAAATATCTCAACGGTTTTTTAAACTTATATTTTTATTTTGCAGTCTGATGATGAAAACCGCAACAAGGTTTTCGAAACTTGTAACTTGTTTTATTTTTATTTTCTCTTAAATCTGTTTCCAGTGCATTTGTGCAAATGGTCGCTTCATATTTATAACTGTAAGCACTATCCATTTATTTTACAAATGCCACTCGGAAAAGCTACAGACCTTCACATGAACATGTTTGCTTAGAATAACACAGTGTCAATTGAAAAGAAATTTTTTCTAGAACTGTTCTTTTTTTTATTTCAATTTGTAGTTACTTGTGTTGTTCAATTTAATTTTTTTGTGTTTCTTTATTCTCCTATTAGTTACGAAGGATAATTTTTATTTATTTCAAATTTATATACTATTAACATCATTCTCGGGCCCAGCACATTATACACACATAATTCTTTTAATACAGGGTATCCCAAATTGAAGTATACATTCTTTGAAACGTTATAACTCAGCAACGAAATGAGATAGAAATATAAGGTGTGTTGTATTTTATTCTGTAAACTTCCTTAAGCCCGTACATGTTCAAAATGTCCACCTTCTACTACAGTACACGCCCAACACCGACGTCGAACAGTGACATATCGACTGGATTGCAGCCAATGGAATGTTCAATCTGATCTCTTAATTCCATCAGTGTTTGTGGGTTTGTGGCGTAAAGTTCCGTGTTCTTTAAAGTTCCCCAAAGGTAGAAGTCGAGAGGAGTTAAATCAAGAGATCAAGGCGGAAACTCCGTTGCACTTCCTCTTCGTCCTATCCATCTGTGATTGAGGAAAGTTCTCACATCGATATGAAAGTGAGATGGAGCCCCGTCTTGTTGGAAGTAAACCTCACTTCCATTCTCGAAGAGATCATTAATGGCCGGTTGCACCATTGAAGTTCAGTAGCTGAACCACGTTCAAACTGCAAGATGAACGGAGATCCTTCTTAAACCTATTGCGCCAACAACGTTTAGTGATGATCTCGGTTCAAAAGCGTCGTCAAGTTGATCTGCCGAATTCGGCCATTCAGGGCACTGAACTCGGTTCAAAACCGCTGATACTTGCTTGCGAATTGAGACCAAAGCAAATTTTCTCTCAACTATCAGAAATAACTTTTAAAAATGACAACTTTACAATTATTTGATTCATTGGACAGTGACTGTGAAGAGGAATTTCAGTTGTTAACAGAATTGCATCATTTGTATCCAAAAGGCAGACTATTTCGCGATCAGTATATATTAGGGCAATCGTGGAGTTTAGCGTCCCAAATTAAATAACAATTAAAAACCTACAACAGTAAATGACACAGTCATAAAATGTGAAATTTCACCACACTTGGGTGGGTGGATGGCCGCACGGATACCACCCCCACCGACACCGGGCCCTTTTTTTCGGACACCGAAGTTTGCGAAAGACGAATCTTGTAACCAATCAGGAATCAGCTTTAAACGCATGACGTACTTCCGCTGCTATGAACCAAGATCACAGAACCTCAGTTGTGCCTGCTGTAGCTTGGTGCAACAAGGCTGAACTTCGATTTGAGGTTCAAGCTGAACTCGGTTCATGGAAACCGTAGTTAAACGCTACTTTGGTGCAACCGGCCATAAGACGTGGAATCATGAGTTGCAACATCTGCAGGTAAGTCTGACCCATGACAGTACATTCAAAAATGTATGGTCCGAGTAATCCTCTGGTGGACAGACCATACCATACCATTATCCCTGGAAGATTGATGGCCTTTTCTTCAAAGATGTTTGGGTTTTCGTTAGCCCAGTACACACAATTATGACGATTAATTGTGCCATTAAGTTTGAATGTTGCTTCATCTAACCATCAATTAATTCTTGAAAATCCTTCCTTTCATCAAACTTGTGCAGGAACCACTCACAAAATTGCAGTCGCCTATCTGGGTCGTCCTCATTTAGTGTGTGGACAAGTCGCATTCCATTTTTGACCTCGCAAAATTCGATGAACACTGGATTTGGCGATACCAATTTCACAAGAGCATTGTCTCACTGACTTCTTTGGGGATCGTGCAGAAACCTCCATGACGGCATCAACACTCTTGTTATCAGTGAAACTTCTCTTTCTCCCGCACCGACCTTTAAACACATCTTTCACCATTCCTTTGGCTTCAAACTTATCTCGGAGTTTTGTTATTGTTACCCTTGTTGGCGGTGGTGTACCAAATTCAACCCTCCAACGTCGTTGTACCTCAACAACCTCCAATAATACTTCAATATTCACTTACGTTCATCGAATGAAAGTCTCACCGCCATTTTGGTTTCTAAACAAATGAACAACAATGAGAGTGTTGCTATGCTTTTCCAGCACCGTCTGGATCATACACAACACAGCTTATATTTCTATTTCATTTCGTTGCTGAGTTGTAACGTTTCAAAGAGTGTATACTTCAATTTGGGACACTGTATATATTTTGACTTCAAAATATAGTTAATATTATTTTATGCTCTTAACTTTAAACCTGTGCCAATTGGTAGAAGAGCGGAAGCTATTTTCCTTTAACTGCTTAAAAATAATTTTATTTATTTATTTATTTATTTATTTATTTTTTTTTTTTTTTTGTGACACAAAAATTGATAGCAGTGTGTGGTTTCTCTGACAATATTAGTTTTGATTGATCATGAGAAATAATTTTTTCGTGACATTATACAAGATGGATTGCCAGTCTGTTATTTTCTTTCGATGATCTAGGATCACAGTTATTTTGAACTTGTTCAAATTTTAATTGTAATCAAATAATAAAATAACTAATTGTAATTAACAAAAATAACGCACGGTGCATAAACACTCAACTTCAGGAATTTTTTTTGTAAAGGAAAGGTACAACATAGATGTTTCTATTAATAATGCTTTACAGTATGAGCTTCATTGATTGTGATATTTTTCAATTAATGATTATTCTATTGTTTCTTAACATTGAGATGCTCTCATTCAAAATATAATAATTGGACAATGTAATGAAGAATATGTTAAAAATTGTTATTTAGAATTGTATTTCAAAAATGCCTATTTTGTTTCATCAGTTGTATCATCTGATGAGGAGGCCCGCATTTAAGCCTCGCAACCTGTAATGGAGTTATTTAAATATATGTTATTTTTATTTATGTGTGTATGGTCCAGTTCTTTAATCTGATTAAACACACTAATACTATGGAAATCATATGAGAACACAACCACATACAAATTATCAAACACAAGTTGCTTATCTAACTATCTTTTTGTTTTAAGAAATTAAAAGAATCAACTTACACTGGAATCTAAATTTCCAACATAAACAGTCCTTCTAATCTCTTCAATTTTTGAGGGATCCATATTTGCTGGCAAAGGTGGATATTGAGGCAAGCCAAGCGCAGTTAAACGTGGATCTATAGTAGTAACTACCTGACTTGCTCCAACACCCTGGACCTGAAATAAGAGAGATAGAATATTAAAGCAATTAATAACAAAATAACACAAATTTAACTGACATTTGGAAAAAGTTAGACAAATTGTAAAAATAATGTTAATATCCATCTCAAACAAAATTAAGTGAAATCAATTCAGTTAAAAACTGCTGAACAAAAGCTGTTACCACTTTAAACAGCTTTTACGTCACAACTAACAAAATAACTGTATATTAGTGTGGACAATTAATACAAGTTCAATGAGTGAAAACAGTGTGCTTTTTCTTCAATTTTAGTATTTTCTAATTTTTAAAATAAACAGAAACCTAAACAAATTATAGTTCACATTCCAACTTTCAAAACTCCACATGGCAAGACTGCGGAAGCTGATCAGAAAGAAAAAAAAGAAAGAAAGAACAAGAAGTTGTTCAGTGATAAAAAAAAGAAACTGAAAACATAGATAATATGTAGTAGGCATGTGGAAGCAACCAACAAAAGAAAAAAGTAGTATGTTCAAAGATCAACCAATTACAAAACATTTAAACAATTTTCCAGGGAGACAAACTCTTATGGCCAAATCACATGATCCTAGTTTTTGTCATTGTTTTGATTCACTGGAAAAGTTAGTTTTTGATGATATGCGTCATTTGGATTTTGCTCTCCCTAATCAAATGTTCATAGAAAGTGAAGCAATGTTTCTTCATGTGATTGGTACTACGTTTTAAAGCCTTTTAACATTTTCAGGTGACACCCTTTGCCCCCATGCTTTTCCCCACAGGTTATACTGTTTTCACACATTTTCAAAGTGCATGAATCACAAACACATGCATAACAGGAAATTGACTTTGGATCAGTGATAAAGAACAAAATGGTCTATTAGATTTAATTGTATTATAATAAAAAGAAATTTATTTACAAAGAAGGGTAAAACTTTAGGCAAAAATAAAAAGACTTACAAAGATTCTCTGTAAGGAAAAAAATTATAGAATATTACAAAACACAGAAAATTTTACTAAATATCCTATAACAACACAATATAGAATTTCACTAACCAACATAATTTAATGTCGTGCGATACTCTCTAAAGCAATCTGGGAGTCAAAGTGCTACATAACATTCCTCACACCACACCGAGTTTCCTAACATATCCACTTTCCTGGTTCATCAGCAACTCCATCTAGAGGTGTCTTTATGAACTGCATTAGTACAAGTATATTCTTGCATGATCACCGCTCGGATAAACGCCTTCCAAACGAAGCAAAGCAATGGGAAACAAAATTCTCGTGCAAGGAGAATTATCGAGCAACATAATTTTGGGAAAGGCATGGCCACCTGTAGAACTTACGTGCAGTAACCTGAATGTGTTAAAGCCAAGAACCAATTAGTAACGAATCTAAAACTTTCGACTTTCAGTTTTTGTTAAAGGTTAAAGCCGTCTTTAGGCAACACAATTTCTGGAGAATATTAAATGGCATAACAAGTTGTATACATATTGTATTTTGCACCTCTTTATTATTTAAGCGGAAGCGAAGTGCATTTCAACTGCAAGTTGTAAGTTAACAGAGCAAGAAATACTCCCATAGTGCTTTGCAAGACTCGGCATCTCTTCAATAAATTAAAGCATTAAAAAAAACTTAAAAATCATGCTTTCCATATTATATAATGATTAAAATATATAAGAATTATGTATAGATAATTTAGAAGTAGTTGTGTGTATGTTGCCTAGCAGCAGCTGATCTCAGTAATAACGGTGCACAGAAGGATGCCTTGGCGGAATATATTAATATAAAATATATGAATATATTAACATGTCAGTATATTATTATTTTGACATCAGATATAAAAGCAAGTGTGCAAAATTTCTAGATGGGAAGTGACTTAAAAACTGATTATAAGATTTGACCTGGAAACCAGACAGTGTGAGTTAATAAAAGCATGGTAAAAATGAATAATGTTATTAAAAAACAGACAACTGCAAATTCTGGTGTATACAATAAATTTATTTCAGTAAAATTATGTTCATGTTGCAGTGACTGAAAGACTATTAAGGGCATTCACATATTTTCAAAGTGAAAAAAAAAAAAAAAAAGTCACAGTTTGGTGTTTTATATTTCCAGTGAGCATATGATGAATTAGATAGAATTCCAATTTTTAAGTCTGAGTTCAATGTATCCATCAAATTCTTCCCTCAATGTATCAACGGTGGTATAACACAACGATGATTGGTAAAAAGTCATTCTTGACGAGGAGCACATACACATTAAGTAGTAGGATTATTAGAAATAGATGAAATGTGTGCATAATAGTTAAGAGATCAAATTTGTCAACGAAGATTTAGTGATGGTTTGAGTGCTTCTGTGTACAAGCTTTGAACAGATTAAGTGTGAAAAGCACTGAGCCATAAATAATAGACGGCCCTGCAGAGCCATATATATAATGGAGCATAATCCAATGGTGATCGGATAAGGGCTTTATACATATGTAGAAAGGCTAATTGGCCTATACCCCATGTAGTATGCAAAAGCACTTTAAGGCAATTTAATTTTAGAATAAATCTATTCCTAAGGTTCCGTACCCCTCCATGGACACAGGGCTTGTAGTGCCGGAGGGGCTTGAGTGCTTCAATGAAGTTTAGAACTATGCTGGCGGTAGCAGTGCTACCAGAAGGGCCTCCCAAGCCAGACAGGTCTGAATCGAGAAGTGAGACTAACTGTGTCCAAACTCCCATACCATGCAAAGGTGAGGGTTGGGGAAAGAAATGGCGACCTACCCCAGAAAATCCTCGCCAAGAAAATTCATGGAAAGTCTCTCGCATAATTTGATTATGGTACCCAATGGTGGGCCCCCCAGGCCAGTAAGTACCCAACGTGATACTGGGGAAGAGCAACGATCCTTCGCGAGTAATGCAGGAATTTCTGATACAGATGGGAGAAAGCCTTCTGGAGGTCCAACTGCTGATGCTGTCTGCAATGAAAGGAAGAATCTGCGCTGTTCGAGAATGTGCAAGATAGCAACATGGAATGTCCGTGGAATGAGTCTGGGCAAAATGGACATCGTCAAACAAGAAATGAGGAGACTAAACATAGATTTACTCGGTGTTAGCGAATTGCATTGGAAGGACAGTGGCCACTTTCAGTCTGACAACTTCTTTGTGTATTACTCTGGTCATCAAGATCAAAGAAGAAATGGAGTGGCATTTATAGCTCAGAAGAAAATAGCCCGTGCAATTGAGAGCTATTTCACCATCGATGACCGCATAATGGCCATCCGTATCCGTGCTAAACCACTGAACATTACAGTGCTACAAATCTATGCGATATTGATAGAGGTGTGAGACAGGGTTGCATTTTATCCCCGTTCCTCTTTAAGCTGTACTCTGAAATGGTAATGAGGAAAGCAGACTTGGAAGAATCAGAGATCGGTGTGAGGATTGGTGGTAGAGTTATCAACAACCTTAGATACGCAGATGATACAACTTTGTTATCAGAAACTGAGGAAGGGTTGAGACAACTTGTAGGAAAGATCAAGAGAGAAAGTGAAAAGATGGGTCTCCTTCTTAATATTAAAAGACAAAGATCATGACGACTGCTGAAACAAAGGATAATTAAATAACCATCGATGGAGAACAATTTGAATGCGTGAAAGATTTTTGTTTCCGTGGATCCAAGATTGACCAGAGTCAAGGCTGTTGTCCTGAAATTAAGCGTCGAATCGCATTGGGCCTCAGAGCAATGTTGAGCATGAACACAGTGTGGAAAAGAAAGGACATCGGTCTTTCGACTAAACGCAGACTAGTCAATGCCATAGTGTTTCCTATTGCATTGTATGGATGCGAAAGTTGGACAATGAAGAAAGCTGATTGGAGGAGAATAGATGAGTTCGAACTGTGGTGTTGGAGACGACTCTTACGAATTCCATGGACAGAAAAGGTTACAAACAGGGAGGTTTTGAAACGCATGAAACCTGAAATTTCACTTGGCGGGAAGATAAATAGAATGCAGCTAAAATATTTTGGACATGTGTCACGATCTGATTCACTTGAGAATGCAATAATGCTGGGAATGATGAATGGGAAAAGAAGGCGTGGCCGACCAAAGATCACATGGATAGACACCATTAAAGCAATCACAGGCCTAAGTTTAGAGCAGCTAAGAAGGAAGGCACAAGATCGGAAAGAGTGGCGAGAGATGACCCATAGGATCGCAAAGAGTCGGATAGGGCTAAATGGTTAAAAACAACACCAACAACAAAGGTTCCGTATGTGTTGCTGAACATTTAATTTTTTGCGAAAACTGAGACTGAGAAATTTATATTGAGATATACAGGGAAGTTTGCGGTTGCCAAGGATCAGGCTGGGTTCCAAAAAGAACCCTTGATCCCTCTAATTGCAGCTGTCTCTCAAATAAGATATAAGTTAATAGAATGGCAAGAAATCTATAAGTCGTCAACGTACAATGAGCTGTGGATAGATGGAGGCAATGAAGATGTGATTCCATTTATCTTTAAAGAAAATAGTGTAACATTCAAAACTCAACCCTGAGGTCTTCTATTTTTTGAGGAAAAGACGTGGAAAGACTTAATCCCAGACGGATCTCAAAGGTGTGATCCGCAAGAAAAATTTTGAAAGAAAATAAGCAGCTGACCACGGATGCCATAACTGTAAAGATCTTTCAAAATATCAAATTTCCATGTGTGATTGTATGTTTTCTCCAAATTAAAGAAGATGAAAATAAGATGCTCTCTATTACCAAATGCAGTGTGAATAGTGACTTCTAGGAGTACAACATGGTCAATAGTTGACCAATGCTGGCAACAACACTGCAAAGAAAGGACATAGTTACTGCAAGATACCAGACAAGCAGTCTGTTCGCCATCTGTTAAAGTGTCTTGCAAAGGCAATTGGCAAGTGCTTGTGGAGGTATATTATTCAGATCACTGCTGTTGCAAATTATATTAAAAAGAAGCAGAAAGATAAATCGGAATTAGCAGAACATTGCTGTAATTTAATTTATAGCATGAGTAAGTAAGTGAAAATATTGTTTGGTGCAAAAGATATGAAAACGAGAAAAATTGTTGAAAGTTTATTTACAAGAAACACTAAGAATGAAAACATCAATAGAAATGAAGGATTAGAAATAAATAGAGAGTCTGAAAATTAGCTAGAGATATGATATTATCTAGCATAAATAAGAAACACAAAATTGTAAAATTTGAAGAATTGGTTTTTTAAAGAATGAATAAAATTGTTGTAATTACGTTATAATAGAAAGTTTATGTTAGTCTGCGTATAAAAGGAGTAATGTTTTGTTGGTTATTTTGTAACAATGTCCAGGATGTGTGGCAGGGCTTGATATTTAACATCTATAATTTTTTTGTTATATGGAAACTTGACAAAGGAAAGAAGAAAATTTTCCGAAAATTTGTTTATAAATATTTATATTTTTTATATATTTGGCGTTGGAGGTGTTTTTGAATATTATATGATATGATAAGAAGAAATGTTGTAAGGGAGAAGTATGGACTTAAGTTTCCTATAGGCACTCCTGTAGGAGTCTAGGTACTCATCTTCGCCTTTCAGTGTTAAAGATATTTACAATTCTAACAGATATCAGTTATTGTTAAATTTAAAATGAAAAATATTGAAGCTACTGTAAGCTTTATCGTGATGGCTAAAATCTAGAGGGAATTATTGAGATGTCCTTCATATCATCCTCACAAACTTGCCTGGATGAGAAATTCTACGTCGTATACTAGCAAGTAAACGTGAATGGAATAGCATAAAATGTTTCGATGGATGTAGGATGAAAAATTGAGCCTGCCTGGGGTACCAGCTGGATCTGAAGATGCAGTAATGACAGAGGGACTAGAATGATAGACATGTTATGTCAGTCATGAAATAGATACTGCCTCCATTTACATTTGAGCTGTGATCCACTTCTGAGTCGCTGGACAAGAAAGGGAGGAATTTTCTAAGCTTGCCTTGATTCTTTTTCTTCCTTTCAATTACAAGAACAGAAATAATCATAATGATTGCTAAAGTAATTAATATCCTTTACAGACAACTTGTAAGATTCTGTATCATGTTCTTGGTTCAGTTAGCATTTGAAACATCCTATAGATTATGGCTTAAAATTTTTGCTTCTTGTTGCTTTAAAGTGTTTCTGACCATCGGGATGTTTTCTTTTGTATTATTTTAAATTGTTTATTGTAAATTCACTAATTTTTATTTAATCCAAAAATATGTAAAAAAATTAAAAAAAAATTTTCTTTTGTTTTTCTCATTAAATTGTAGTTCTGTTATGTTAGTTGGTAATATTAAATTCTGATGTTGGTTAATTCTGTTGTAAAATGGGTTTTTGTATATTATTCTGTTTATTTTTGAAATATAGAAAATATATTATTTTTTCCCCCCTTTTTCAAAAGTTAGCTTAAATTTGTGCATTTTGGTAGAATTAAGTTTTTATTAATGGGATTAGAAGATATTAAGTTCATGTGCAACTAACGATAGAAGATAGGAAAGGAATTATGGTCAACATGTGAGACTTACCAAACAGTTTGGAAAGAGAGTTGTTTTGAAGTTACGAAAAAGAACAGGCCTAGACAATTACGTACCTGTCGAATGATTTGAAAGTTGGAGGTAAAAACATTTCAAGAGATGAGAAAAGTTAAGTTTTCAGCCTAAAGGACTGTTAGTAAGTGTAACAATGCCTAGCTAGTAACTGAAAGAAATGGGAAGGTTTACAACAAGAAGCAAGCAGAATGGCAAGCAGAAGCTTTGAAACCCACGGGATGGATTTTAGTCAACAGCAATGAACTACAGTGTTTTAAAAGGCAGAAAGTTTTACAATCAACTGTTCAAAGCCTATCATCGGTCATGGATTTAATTCCACAGAAACAAGTTTAGAAAAAGGAAAGTGGAACAGTACAAGTGTTAAAGAATAACTTAAAAGTGAATTTTCAGATGAAAGCCAGTAAAAGAGGATACACATCTTTGCATGGAGTAGTTTGCCTCTAGTCAAGGGGAATATTCAAGATAACAGCGTGGGATCAGTTTTGAAAACATCGTTTTGACAGTAAAAAACTTTCTTCTTATATCCCATGAAAATGTGGTTAACGATGAGTTTAACTAAAGAATGTGAATGTCTAAGAAGTTAACAAACATTTAAATACTGAAAATTATTAAAAAGTAGTACGTGATTAGATTTGGCAATTTTTCCAAAAAGATTATATTGAATTTGACTAAAAGGAGAAGGAAAAAGAGATTGAAGTGAATTCAAAATTGATAAGGATCCTAGCAGTGTATTAGAAACTGATTGGTAATAAGTATTGACTAATGCTAGCGTGGTTTTTGTTCTCAAGTTTCTAGCTCATTTGTTGTGGGGGTATTTTTAATTAATATTAGTATCTAAAGAGGTCTATCTTTTTTTTTTAATTTATTTTTGTTGTTGTTTACCATTAACAAGTTTGTAACTGTTACAGTATTAAAGAATTTTTTTGTGTTTTAATTCTTTTAGAATGTTTGGATTAGTATATTTTTGTAATTCATAGTATTTAAATTTGTCTACATCTTAGTTAATAATATTACTTTAAGGTTTTGTTTAAATATACTTTTATTTATTTTTGAATCTGAATCACCTGTGACTATAGAATTCTAATGATCTAGCTTCCACTGTGATTAAGCCTTATTTTAGAATTCAGTTAAGCTTTGTCTCTGCTGACCCATGCATTCACAGTTACAGCAGCACAGGGGATTTGCAATACATGGACGAATGGAACAATGAAGACTGGAAGAGTTGAAAGTTAATATAATTATGTAGGTTGGAATGTCAAGTTAAATTTGAATACTTGAGGTCTTATCTGAATTGTGCTTGCATTGAAAATGTTTCAATTTCAGATAAGACCTCAAGGAGTTCTTTGCCACTCACACTGCCTAAATCTGGTCCCACAATCTCCCCTTCTGAAGAATTAATGGTCTATTGTTTTGTTGCCAATATGATAAAGTCATCCAATGTTATCATCTTAAAACTTAAAACGTGTTTGGCTGCTTTAGAAGATTGCAATTTCAGCAACAAATCAGCAGATCTAAGCTTCTTTGTCGATTTAATAGTAGATGTGATGCTGAAGGCAGCTTCAGAAATTAGGAAAGGGGACAAGCTATACAAACATTTATCTGTTAAAATGCTGTTTGTTTTTTTTTAAAGTTTATTATCTGCCTCAGTAGATAGTGCAGTTTCCAACTGATAAGAAATCCCCAAACTTATCTCTGGATAATCTAATTGCCAATTCATCCCAGCCATTATTACTATCAGTTGTTGAAATAACTTCAGACTTGTCCACTTCAAAATTTCTAGAGGAAGGGATTCACAAAAAGAAGAGAAAGAAAGAGACAGAAGGGGAAAAAAACCCCTGGCTATTGAAAATTCAAAACTTGTCAGTATGGGAAGCCTGGAAATCTTCTTGAAAGCCTTCTTACTGTTTGATCCCCCATCCCTTTAAATACATATTATATTTTTAAAAATTAGTGCAAGATAATTTAAATAAAAATCATATTGAATATTCATCATTCACTGTGTTTGCTTCTTGGGTATTGTGTCTGATTGATGCTTTATGAATTGGAGGACATATAGAGAAAGCTTGTGAATAAAATTTTCTGTGTTGCTTCTTTTTTCTTTAGTGCCTTTCATATGATGCTAGACTTATATGACATCCTGTAGATTTTAAAATAAATCTTAAACAAGCATAACCTATATACTTAATAAAAGTTAAAGTATCCCACTACTAGCTGATGTAGGCCTTGGGGTTGAGAAAGGTAAGGCTCCCAGCTTTCAATGACCAATGGGACTAAGCTGAAGTCAAGTGGACAACCCGATTCCTGCCTACCTTTAACTTTCAGGAAACAAACCCAGTCCACATTTTAAAGGGGACCGAGTGACTCTTAGGAGAAATGCCAAGGGAAAAAAAATTCCTGACCTCTGCTGGGTATTGAACCAAGCTCCTCCAACCTGCATTCCCAAAGACTTAATATTGTGTTTTCACTGTTGTTGTTTTTTTTCCCATTGCTTCCACACTTTAATAGAAGTTACGAAATCTGTTGTAACCTTAAGATATTTATATAGCATTAACAGCACTCTCATAAACATTGCGTGCTCAATTGAAAGTGGCCACCTGTGGTATGGAACAGATGCTTTATTTACAGCGTGTCTAATAGCTACTACTGTGATCTTTTGCCCTAAGCACAGCATCCACATGCCGTGACATCCTCTCCACCAGTTTCTGCTAGCAAGCAACCAGTATTTTTGCTCACTCCTCCTTCAAAGCCTGCACAAATTGGATGCATGTTTGCGGTCGCATCAGATGTGCACAAATCTTACGCTCCAATTCATCCCACAAATGTTCAATAGGGTTGAGATTCGGACTCTGTGTGGGCCACTGTAGTTCCTAAAAATTATTCTCTGGAAACGAGGCGCTGACAACACGGGCCTTATGGCACGGCGCATTGTCGTGCTGGAACACAAATGGTCCTTCACCGAACTGCGAGCGCAACATAGGAGGCATGGAATTGTCTAGAACATCCAGATACTGTGTGGATGCCATGTTCCCCTCGATCACAACCAACGGACCACGTCCAAACCAGGAGAAACACGACCACACCATCACAACACCACTGCCAAACTTCACTGTTGGGACAACACACTCAGGTAGAGCCGCTCCCCTGGCAAATGCTACACCCAGATGCACCTAGCCGATCGGTAGTGTGAGAAGCATGATTCGTCGCTCCACATAATGCTCTTCCAGCGGTCCATTGATAAAGACAGTCGCTCTTTACACCAAGCCACATGACACTAGGCGTTTACAGGGGTGATATTAGGCTTGTGTTCAGCAGCCCGACCGGTGTACCCTAATGCATGGAGCTCCCGATGAATGATCATGGTACTGACAGTTGTTCCCATTGCCTGCTGGAACAGCTCTGTTCTGCCATACCAACCACTTCAGGGCCCTCCCGGTCTCTATCGGTCAGCATGCGGACTCTGCCACCCCCATAATGTTGTGTTTCCACTTAGTGATAATAGCACCCGCGGTTGACTTTGGCAGGTTCATGGTTGCTCCTATGGCTCATACACTCTAATGTGGCAGCCTTTGACTACTCCACGTTGAAAATCCCTCAACTGCTTTGATGGTGGCTTTTTATCTCAGCACGTGATTAGACACCAAATGACTCCAACTACACATGATCGTGTTGTTTTATATATTCAAATTATTGCACGAATTTGCATGGGTTGTTCCACTACGGCAGGTATCCACTTTCAATTGACCAGTCAGCATAGATAAAATACATAAAAACAGCTATCAAGAATATTCTTTCACTTCAAAACACACTAACAGAACTTATTGAATAAAGAGCCATTAAAACAAGAAAATAAAGTATAAGAATAATAGGGCTAAAAGCAAGACAAACATAAAAAAATATTATATTAAAAGGATATAAAAATCATCAGTAAAAATCTTAAAATTATGAAAAGGTGGGCAGGTCATAAAGATGAATAAATTATAAGACACATGCGACTGGTTAAAGATCTTTAATATTTAAAGCAAGAAAATATGAAATGAAAACAATGATGATGACATTGATTAAAAGCATGACATTCAAATAAAATATGATGAATGGTTAAAACAACACTGCATGTACTACATATCGGAAAAGTGTGTGGCTGATCGATAACAAGTAAATATTTGTGTGCTAGTCCTGTGCTCCCGATTAGAAGACATACTAGAAACACATCATCTCATGCAGTATTAGACATTCTATATTTAAGAGAGGACAAACTAATGAAATTTGTTAATATAAAGCTGATCCCACTGTTGTTGCCAGAAAGATTGAGAATAAATAAGTAATTAAATGTCAGGACGAGGGATAGAAATTCACTACAGAGGTAGCAGACTTGGCAAGTTAATGCCAACAATTTCGACATGACAGGAATCCAGCAGAAAATCACAATGCTACATTTAAAATGATGTAATAAATCTAAAACGGATAAAAGAACAGGGTGAACCTTCAAAGCGTGAATGCAAGGTGACTGCAGAGCACTCTCAGAATCACTGTAGATGAGAATTTTCATAACTTTGTTTTGGGGAGTATAAATAGTCATAAAAATGGTATATACTTTTGCAATAAAGACAGAAACTTCAAAAGGAAGATGAAACAATACTGAAGTTTCAGAGTTAAAGACTTCTACAACATGAAGACTCTCCATTTGGATCTATCTGTATAAAAAGTTGCAAATTAAGTGGCGTAAGGAATGTCTGCTTTTGTGTATTTACAAAGTGAAAAATCAGTTTGGCATTTTATATTTCCAGTGCACAGATTGTGAATTACGTAAAGTTGCAATTCTTAGGTCTGTGAATTGAAGTGTATCTGTCAAGTTCTTCACCCAATGCCCTAATGGTGATATAATAGATGAAGGGTAACAAGTTGAAAACATACATACTGGTTAGCAGGATTATTTGGAATAGATGAAATGTTTGCATAATATTGAGAGATAAAGTTTGCCAATGAAGATTTACTATGGTTTGGTTGCCTCTAAGTACAAGCTTTGAACAGGTGAAGTGTCAAATGCACGAAGACATAAACAAAGAGCCTAATGATGGATGGAATTACTTGGCATTTCTTGATGCCTTATTATTTCAAGACTATGTAATCATTGTCTATTTCAAAATAATTGTGTATATTAAACACCATTTTTTATAATTATAAAATTAACAATTAAAACACTTTAAAAAGTGTGTTCTTCCTCCTTTTTGAGTAATTTTGGTGCCATCAAGAGATTTCTCCCCCTTTTCCAGATATTTGAATCCTGTTTTTGATTGGTGTATATGCTTTCATGCTGATTTTTAAACTCTTGTAAAGCAAATGACCAACCAGGAATTAGATCTAAAACTTTGAAAGTTCAGTTTTTGTTCCCAGGTTAAAGCCGACTTTAGACAACATCATTTTCATAGATTAAATGAATTTTAGCAAGTTGTGAACTTGTTCCACACAGCACAAACATCGGATTTTAGAATCTTGAGGATTTAAGTTGATGCAGAGTGTACGTTGAGTGAAAGCTGTGAATTTTCAAGTGTTTTCCAAACCCAGTATTGCTTGAATAAGAAATGAAAAATCTCTGAAGATGTAGACTTCTCCATATTCTGATACAATTTATGAATTTTCCTCAATAAAAATATTGTTAGTTTTGAAAGGTAATCTTCTGACTGTGACACTTAACTCAAAATAACCTTGGATTCCATTGATTAGGCGGAAAAAAATGGCATTGTTGCGTCACCACTTGTTGCATTTTTTTCTCTTTTGTTTGCTTCTATGATGTTACTATTCCATCACGACTAATGCTTCTTCACTAAATTAGTGCTGACTAATGATTCTTCACTAAAATTAAGAACAATCTAAAAGCTGTTCTGTGATGAAACTGGTGATGAAAATAACGACAAACACAAATCACACAAATCAAACATCACCAGTGTCAGTGATCAGAACCATTAACAAAAACTTCTTCTATGATTTGGTCATAACCAAGTTTACTGATTCTTCTCTCCCCAATTTTATTGAGGTTGGGGGGGGGAGTAACTAGTTTCCCTAGAGGTAAAAAGGTCATCTTCCTCAAGAGAAAATCACACCTACGGATGACAATGACAAGTTTAGAAGCCATGTTGTGATCAAATTTGGAATTAATTTTCAAAGAAAAATGATAGCTCATGAAAATCTCGATAAATAATTAAAAGAAAAAAGACAAATGGATTGGCATTATATATTGCTATTTTTAGCTGAAATAATTCATTTAGCTGTCGCACATGAAAAAATAATTTTCTAGACTGCATTTTCAAAAAAGAAAAAAAAAATGTTTTCATTTTAAAAATTAAAAGAAGGGATTAATAGCAAAAGTGATTCAATTAGAAAATATTAATTACATTTCTTAATCATTTGAAGGATGTGCCCAGATGTTTTGAACTTGAACAACACTGTAAAAAAGGATCTAATACACAGAATATAGAATGTTTGAATGCAAATAAAATGAATTTAAATAATAATGAAAAAACAGCAACTCCTATTTGCTTGATGATTTCACATTTCAGTAGACAAGATATGAATTGATGAAAATCACTCTTAGCCTAATTTTAAAGAGTGCACAGTAACAGATTTTAGTAGATACTAGTCGGCTACCCTTCGCTTCGCTCCGGAAGCCTCACTTATGTAATGGAAAACAACTTTTTATTTATTAAAAAAACACAAACACACACAAATTACATAAAGTAAACTTAAACTAAAATTTTTTAAAAGTTATTTTTTGTAATTTAATTTTTGATGTTTATATTCTCTCAATCCACGACTGCTTTTAGAACCAGCGTGTGAATCATATCAATCAATCAATCATTTCCTTTCGCTCTTATCCAGAGCATAGGGCTTCGACGAAGTTCCGCCAGTGCACTCTATTTCGAGCGAGGACCTTCAACTCTGCAAACGTCTTTCCTTCCATCTTGGCCTCTTTCTCCACTGTCCTTCTCCATGATATCTTTGGTCTTCCACGTTTCCTTTTTCCCTGTGGATTCCAGAACAAAACTTGTCTCTCAACAGCATCCTGGCTTTTTCGGAGGGTATGACCAATCCATCTCCATTTCCTTCTCTTAATTTGAATGGCGATGAGCTCCTCTCTTGTTAGGTTCCAAAGATCTTCATTTGATATCACATCTGGCCAGAAGTGAATCATATATCTATGATATATTTTTATTTTTTATAGAGATTAGAATGTAGTCCTCGTGGTCTAACTCGAACATATGAGCAGAAGGTTGTATGTTCGATTCCCGTAGCGAACTTGTAGAAATTATTTCTATTTTCACAAATAACAACAATTGCACCAGACAGACAGAGAAATAAGAGATAAAAGTAATAGGGCTATAGATATACTTTTCAGTGGCTTTTGAGTTAGAAATTGTGATGGTTTTTGAGTAACAAATAGTGACTTTTCAGTATTCTATCTAATAGAAATAGTGCTTCTTTCTTTCTGGAAACTCTTTTTTTTATTCCTATTGATACTTTTCAGTGGTTTTTGAGTTATAAATAGTGATTTTTCAGTATTCTACCTATCAGAAATAGGGCTTCTTTCTTTCTGAAAACTCTTTTTTAATTACAATTGATACTTTTCAGTGGTTTTTGAGTTACAAATAGTGATTTTTCAGTATTCTATCTAATAGAAATAGTGCTTTTTTCTTTTACTCTTTTTTTTATTCAAACATCTCCCATGTACATGTGCTTGTTTTTCAATATCACGTAGAATTTGATTAAGTAAGAATATTATATTTAAAATATTCCAACATTTCGGCAATTATAGTTTTAATTGTCATTTTTGAATTAAAAATAAACAGATGGATCGGAAAGAAATAAAAATCTTGAGATTCAACTATTAAAATATAATGAAGTCGGGTTGAATTCATTCATTATTGATTGGGGAAGGGCACATAAGTCAAAAAACAATATAAAGTGAGTAGTAGTTACCTTAGCTTAATGGATAAGACATCTGACTTCGAATTAGAAGGTTGTAGTTTTGATTCCTGTCGCGGACGTTTCATTGTAAAAATTACTTCTATTTTCCATTCGCTCAGGAAATTGCGCCGGACAGACAGACAGAGAAATAAAAGATTTTAGTAATATAGATTGTGGGAGTATGTTTAAAAGATGACTTGTCAACAGCATTCCAATGTAGAATACTTTAAAGGTTCCAAAAGAAAGAGGATAAAATCCAGAATTTATATTTCCTACTCACCAGGGGCATTATAAATTGCCAAAATTAAGGCAACAGAAGTAATACACAAATACTATGCCCAAACAGAATGCAAGATAAAACTAGGCCCTAACCCTCTCAAACTGTGCTGTTAGTCCTAGCAAAAAACCAGCCGATTGGTCTCAAGGAACCATCTTCAGGGCTCCAAATTACCAGAAGCAGAGCCCAAAACAGTGTGTTGTCTACAAGGTAAATTGAAGACAATTAAAAGTGCCAGAATCCTCCTTTCCTAAGACACTGGTCTCCATGCAAGCAAACACATGGGTAAGTGTTCAGAACCACAGAGAATAACCTATCAAAAAGAAACCCTCAACAAGTGACCCTTGAATCTCATACTGGCTCCCACGGGGAAGAGACAGGGATTAAATTTTATATTACATCTCAAAAATGCAACATACTACACATACTAAGTTCGCTAATGTATATATTAAATGCGTACCTGATTAATGATATTCGTTGGCATTGAAGGAACAGTTGGTGGTAATAAACCTGCAACTGCACTAGCTGGGGCAGCAATAGCCATGGCTTTGTCTTCATCAGGAATACAGCCTACAAAAGAGAAAGACAATGATATTACTGAATCACATCATACCAAAATGATATTGTTGCAAATTTGTTTTTCGTTAACAAAAAAATATTCTTTATTGAGATGTGGTTAAGATTAACTAAAAATTTGCAGCTTTTGCAATTACACATTATGAAAAATAAAGGCCATATAAGTATAGGATGAAGTAAGTACATCACAGCTGGCTTTACTGATGAGCAATTTGGGGCAAGCTACAAAATAATGGAAACATTTTTCATTTGTACAAATATCTTTATTATTATGAATAGTCCACCCTGAGCACTCTGAATAGCAGCAATTAGATGTGAAATAGATGCATACAGGTTTCGTATACAAGATCATCATCATCAGTCCTTAGCTGATGATTGAGGTTTACCTGACAGCCAATACACTGCTGCAGGTGCAACAGGGTTCGATGCATTATTTACAATATCTTTCCATTTCTTGCGATCAGTGGCCATGTTGTTAGCCATGTCTAGTCAGTCATTGGTTTTTGATGTCCTCTTCAATCTGTTTGAGCCATGTTTTCTTTGGGGGTTTTAGATGAACTTTCTAGTTGGCAGGTCTTTGCCACCAAAGAAGACTATAAGGGAGCCGGGTGTTATCCATTCTGCAAACATGGCCAAACCAGCGTAGTCTGCGTTTTTGGATGTAATCACAGATTGTTTGTTGGTGTTCACACCATCCATGAATTGTTTCGTTTCAGTGATATTCACAAATGAATATGTCTAGGATCTGCCTTAGGCACTGCATTTGAAAAGCTTTCAGTTTGTTAATGTCCTGTTTCAGTAAAATCCACATTTCAGATGCATATACAGTCGGACCCCGATTTAACGAACCACTATTTACCGAATTTCGCGATTTAACGAATTTTTCTTTTTCCCCGATTAAAATGAAGGCAAAAACCCCTATTTACCGAATAATTAACCCCGAATTAACGAATTATTTCAATAGCCAAAAAAAAAAAAAAAAAAATTTTATTAGTTTAGGTAAACAAACCTAAACCTGCCTAAAGCAGCAGGATATAAATGACGCTGTATTTTCTTCTCTCCATGAAGTCGAAAAAGAACTTTTTCGAGTCAGAAATCAGGAGTCAAACATACTCAGTACATACTTTAAAATTTCAAATTAACCAGTGCGTAATTATTCGCTGTATTATTAGCTGCTGAATAAAAAGTGTGTAATTTCTAATTATGGGTGTTTTTATATAGTTGCTTATTAGGGCTGTTCCATAAGTGCAAAAATTTTTTATTTTGGACCCTGATATTACGAATAAACCCTGATTTAACGAATAAAATTTTCGGTCCCAATGAATTCGTTAAATCGGGGTCCGACTGTAGAAGGATCGGTAAAATTAATGTCCTGAAGAGCTGCATTTTGGTTTTAATAGCGATGTTGGCCTTTCTCCAAACGCACCATTTGAGTGATGCAAAGGTTGCTGATGCCTGTCCTATTCTATTGTGGACTTCACTTGTGGGAGCTACTTTCTGTTCTTGTATTAATAAACCTAAGTATTTAAACTGTGAAATAAATGAATGTGAATAAAACAAAAGTCATGACCACTGATGAATCACAAACAGCTGTATTCCTTGATGGAAACCAACTAGTACATAAGATAAAGATATTATGCATTGTTCTTCCTGAAACATTTCTGCCAAGTCTCAGTGATAAAGATGCAGGAAACTGTACTTTCATTTGCTGCTCAAGAAGTTCCCATACAGGGTCAATAATATTAAAGTGATGACTAAGGACACCATGGTAGTTGCTTTACTTCATCCTCGTGCTCTTCAAACCAACATAATGATACACTTTGAAGTGTGGACAGAAGCATTATCTGCCTGAAATGAGGTACAAATATCAGGAAGATTGTCTGAACCACTGCATGCACATGTTTTTAGAGACTGCATAAAGCTGCATGACCTTTCAGAAAGACTAAACACCCAACAAGTGTCGAGATATACCAGCCCTCATCATCACAGACTTGCCTCCATGCTTTAGTAAGCAGTCTGAATGGCATGTGCTTCTGCTGAACGTCTCCATATATAAATTGTTCCTGCAAAATGTTGAACAATTAAAAAGACAATTTGTTGAGTCAAGTAACATATTGCCAGTCATCAAGGCTCCAGTTTTGATGTTCTCTGCACCAATTTATGCAGGTATGCATTAATGTCAATAAGAAATCTGCGTATTACAGCATGGCCATAAATATTTCATTTATGATATTCTAGAAGAATTGTTTGTATTTAACTATCCTGTTATTTGTTCTGCCATGGTTATATGTTTTCAGTGTAGAATGTGTGTCATTACTTAGCAGCACATGCCTGACATCTTTTCCATCCAGTTTCCACATTTAGAGGTAACAAGCGTTTCTGTTCAATAGACAGCCACAATCTTAAACACTGTTCCTCTCACAACACCTATGATTTCAGCTATTGTAGTCACAGAAGCCATTGCTAGAGGCAAACTAATAAGCAATATCTTTGAAATCACTGCGATCTGATATCTTTTATTATTAATATAAACAGTGATAGCTGAATTCCTATCCTATCTGTATTTATATCCTACAGTAAAAGCTGTTTCACATTGATTATTTGTACAGTATTAGCACTTTTTTGTACTTCTTGTTCAGTGGACGTCTTGTGTATCTCCAGTATCACACAAAAATTGAAGATAAATAAGTTGGGAACAGATGTTAATGAAGTGAGATATAAATTCAAATTCTTCAAAGGAAATTACATAAAATTTGATATAACTTATTTTCATTCTTCCCTGAGGGTAGTTTCCAGCTTATGGGCTTTTCAGCATACTCAATGAGATCAGACTTAAAAGATCTGGGTGGTCAATCCATTCTTTTCAATTCTTCACTTTCTAGGTATTCATACACTATCCTTCCCTACGAGGGCCAGCATAATCATTCACAAAAACAAATTCTAGAACAGAAGCACTTCAAGTAAGCCACATACAAGGTTTTAAGATATAAGCTTATGTAGTTGGTTGGTTGACTAGTTTTCAGCAGTGGCGATGCTGCACCACGAAATGTAAAATAATAAAAATTAAACTTAGGAGAGAAAAAAAAAAAGAAGCAATGCAGTAAAAATACAGAACTGAGTCATTAAAATTGCAACATAGCAAAGATAAACAGATAATATTATTGTAAACAAAAACTGCTAAACAGATAAAAAAAAAATGAGAAAAATATATATATAGTGAGCAAAAACAATATAGAAGAGACAAAACAAATACAATTAAATTTAAATTAAGATTTGGAAAGGTAACGTGGACAAGAAAGGGCTTCACCCTTTTTCTATGTGAATCTGCCCCAAGCACCGAATTGGACCAAATTTGGCACACATATAGGTGCTTATTAAAAAAATTTTGTGACAAAGTTTCGGCACGAAAATCGCTTGCGCTTAGGAGTTATTATGGAACCCACCCCCCCAAAAAAAATGGAGGGTTTTTTTTTTTTTCCTCTCAAAAATTATAAAAGATAAAAATATGATTCAGATAGCTAAAATACGACAACCTGATATAGTTTATTTTATAAAAAAACATATCTTTCAAACTCATATTTTAACGGCAATTTTGGACGCTTATTTTCTAAAATGCAAATTGTGCACCCTAGTGGAGCATTGTACAAACTTTTAACACCAGATTTGAAAAGTTCAGGTTCGATTTAGTCTCAAGAAGGTCATTTCAAAATTTCAAAAGTTATGGAGCATAGTTATGAAAATTTCTGAAAGATCCAATGGATGTTAGCTTCCATAGGTTTAAACGTAAAAAGCTTATTGAAGTCTGAGTTCTATTTTTTTTATTTCTGAATTCAAAACTGATGGCATAAGAAACTGAGATGTTCTTGATAAAATAAAAATAAAATCCAAGTTATAAACTTGTTACAAATCGTATTTTCAATCACATCAAAGAAATTTTTTTTTGTAATGTAAAAGATTAATATACATGTAATAACTCGTAAATATCAAATAAACCACAGAAATAATGATGACATTCGGATTGGTATTTTAATTCTGATTAACATTCTTTCCAAGTTCCCATAACATAATCTCTCTTTTACATGACAGGGAACATGAAAATGACTTCGGAATGTGTTGGTTAGACAGTGATCTTTTAAATATAGGCATAAAGAAAACCAAGACATCTGATTGAAAGTTAGAAAAACTAACAAATGTGATTTGCTATACTTAAGTTATAAATCACAGATAAGTTTCTAAATTTGGAGAAGGCAATGTAAAGATCTGTAGGCCAGAGTACTGCAATGTATCCAATAATGTTTTCACACCCTGTGAAAGGTAGAATGACAGAAGGATAGTTGACAGTTGGCAAAAAGCTGTCCTTATATATAAAATATATAAAAGGCGATTCAAGGCTAGCTGTAGTTGTCTCTCAATGAAACTCAAGTTAGTGGAGTGGTTGGAAATTATCAACTTATAATGAATTGTGAATGGATGGAATTAACTAAAAAATGATTATATTTATCTTTATAGAAAATAGTGTCACACTTAAAGCACTCCTAATTCTTAAGGATAATGTTGAGCTAGGGTGAACTTTAGAAGTGCCATTTGCAGATTCCAATTACAATCACATGCGTTCTTGAAGTCAAAAAAGGTGAATATCCAATGTTCTCTATTAACAAAGGTTATGCAAACTGTGTCAACTGCACAAGTTGACCTAGTGTTGAACTATAACTGGCAAACACCAAATTGCTTAACAACAAAATGCTTAGAAACATCTGACCAGTCAACTGTCCTAAAGCTTTCCAGATACAGCTAGTCAGTGCTTTTAGATGATAATTTTACAAATGCTGCTATCTTTTCCTGGTTCAGCAAATAACACAAATTTAAAGATGGAAAAATGACCTTAAAGAAGCAAGTAGTAGATGGTACAACTTATCAGTATACACCATAGGTATCACAATTTTTTTTTTTTTTGTTTTGAGTTTTTCAAAGCAAACAACAATTAATCCAAGGAATAAGATGTATTATATGATTCTCTGTTAAAAATAGTAAATTGAACTGTTTTGGCTTTCTGCTTGTTGTCTGAAATGAAAACCCCCTCATACCTCAACTTCAACATTAATATTGCCTATTTAATTACTATTCTCCTTGAGAATTGCCAAACCTTTAGAGTAATGACATGCATTTTCTGTATTCTATTCCAGAAAGTCTTGGAACACACATAATACTGTCAGGATTCTTTCTCGGCATCTCACCCAGATCCGTACTACATAAGCTCCACTTACAACACTGATAATAGTAGAATAACAGCGGTGCTTTTCTGTGCAACAGTACATGTAGAATTCTACCAAGGTTTTGAGTGTAATGGGAAATGTAAAGATGTCTGGAATGGTAGCACAAGCACTACATACCATCATATTAATTACATTCTGAATAATAATTTGAAGATTGCATCAATTAGTGAAATTTGACTAATCTACTACATCTTTTCACTGAAGGGGATGAGAAGTCAATGCTGAATATTGAGGAATTTTTTGAAGAAATGGCCAAAAAAAAATAGTCACTACCTATTTTATATTGTTAATAACTTACCAGGAAAGAAAACAGGAAAACCATATTAGAGCCAAATGCCAAATCAATTGTTGAAAAGAAATTGATTAGGAAGTAATGTGGATGATCCTGTATTGAACATGCAAAAACCATCATGAAATAGATGGTCTTTAATAATGCCACCTCTTGTTAGATAACTTCTTTAATAACTATTTTAATTCTTCTTACATCACATAGGAGATATTTCATAAGACTAATCGTCTTACTTTTTCAAGCCTTTTTTTTAATAAGAAGAAAGATTTAGGACCTTTTTTAGAACAAGTTAATATTTAAGATTTTAAAATTATTCGAAAAATTCAAAGAATGAACAATGGACAATTATTTGAACCATGAATTGGTCATATAAAAGTGAGGTGAACATTATGATTCACGCTTTTTACTTGTTAACACGTTTTGGAATTCTTGTTTGTTTTTTGTGATTTTAGTGTTTGGGAAGGAGGAAAATGGTTCTCTCTTCCCAGGAGATTAAAAAAAGGCTTGAAAAAGTAAGACAATTAGTCTTACGAAATATCGCCTATGTGATGTAAGGAGAATTAAAATAGTTATTAAAGAAGTTATTTAATATGGTTTAAAAAGATTTTGTTTGTTTATTTATCCACCTCTTGTTGTTAGTTGATGAAGAGCCCTAGACTGGAGAGTGAGTATTAAGGTAGTAAAACTGGTACAATGGAGGAAGATAAGGCAGCAAACGGTAATGGTCATACGCATGCAGCAACAGCTTCCTAATGAGTTGTGTGTTACAGGGGAGGAAGGAGCATCATACAGAAAACAAACTTTTCCTCCAACTCTGTCAACAGTGTTTACTTAGCATAGAATATCCTTGAAGATTAATTGTCAGTTCCTGCAAGAATGTCTCCTGTAGACACATAGTATGCTAATCTGAATAAGGGCCCTGAATAAGGTTGGATCAGAGTTCTGTACAATTCCAATAGAAGCAAGCCATTGTTAAATTTAAAATTAAAAGAACTGAAGTCACTGTCAATCTGATGGGAATGACCCATATCTTTCAGAATTAATTGGGATAGAAATATCTGTGCCAGGGTATGAGAAGGTAAACATCAATAAGATCACATAAAATGTTTTTGTTTTTGTTGGGGGGGGGGGGTACTGAAGATGTCTCTGTGAAAAGTTGAGTCTAGCTGGGATACCAGTTGGATCTGATGACACTGGTAAAGACAGTGATTTTGTAGTAACTGACAACAAATTTTGAGGCTGAGACTTTGAAGTAGGAGTGACGAGGGCTTTAACAATGGCAGAAAATAACTTGTGAGGAGGACTTCTGATGAGTCTTGCAGAAATAGAAGAAGAGTGCTTTGATTTAACAACTGATGAGAATAGTCGTTGAAGCCTTGTGAGCCTCAGGATATGAAAGGTCTGACGGTCTTTATATCTTTTTCTTCCTTTTAGTGAGGACAAGAATAGGAATAAGAACAAGTCTCCGAAGTACAGTAATTAATTCACATAATAGGCAATCGGCAAATTTCTGTGCCATGAGAAAGCTCTCCATACATGAGGCAGCTGGCCTCGCTTCAATATGCTGGAGAACAATTGCCATATCTCTCAACAGCTGAAGCAACAGAAAGGGTTCAGAATATAAGCGAAAACTGAGCAGTACAAGAACCTGCCTTTGATAAAGGCAGCAAGTGTGCATAGGTAGAAGGTAAGAATGATGGTACGTTCTGATATAACCTTGTTGTCCAGTCAGATCTTAATTCGTTTAACGGCAGTTAAACCGTGAGACTTAAAACCTTCTAGTAATTCTTCATCAGTCATCATTAAGAAGAACCAGGAGCTCAATGCCCATTGGTGTCTGATGCTCGAGTTACCAACTCTATCTCTTTCTGTCGAGTGCCAGGTTTCTCAATGCTTGTAGTCATGCTGCACACCAATCAACTATGTCGTCAGTCCATTCCCAATGAAGTCTGCTTCTTCCCTTGGTTTCTTTCATTATCCTAAATAGTACAGTCTTATTTTACAATCGTCTTTCATTCTGCAGATGTGTCCGAAGAGGTTAAGTTTCAGCTTAATAACCTTTTGCAGAAGGTTTTTTTCTTCTTCAGAGTAGTGCTTGGGTGAATTGATGGGAATATTAATTAGAGTTTTTAGCTTCAGGCTTTCCTAGGTTACCTTAGACGATGTTACTTTAAGCAGTAAGTTACCAGAGTGTAGTTTTTTTTCATAATTTCGCAATGGATGTAACACCCAGGAGAGCTTTAGATATTAGAGAAGGAAATTTACAAAGAGGCTTGTCTGTCGTGCAATATAATTCATGCAAAAGTGGTACAAATTGTAGCTAAGATAAATTGCCACCAGTGTGGGAACAAACTCCCAATCGGAGAAGAAGTGAAAGTAGCCTGGTGTGAGGATCGATTCCTTGCCCCGGTTTCGCATTCACCTATGACCAAAGCAAATGGTTTAGAATTTGTACTCCCTGCCCATCACGAAGCTGAACATGGGGACGTCATAAATACTGAAAAAACTTTCAAAGCAATGCCAGGGATACAAAGATTATGCCCAAACAGAAAGAGAACAGGTAGGAATAAGGTAACTACACTGCTCACAAAATTTAGAGGATATTGCAAAATGGCTATAACACACCTAAAAAACAGAGGCATTTGAGTTAATTTATTAAAGAACATCATCAGAGAAGCAAATGACACGAAAATGGAAGTTGTCTGAATAAGAAAATGTGATGCAAAACGTTGTTTGCTTGTTTGCCCACAACCCTGCATACCCCAAAGCAGAACATTAAGCGATGGCGCAACATTGTTGCAGAAACATATCGTATAGAATGAATGTTTTTTGCGGGGCATAAATGAAAATTTAAAATAAACATTAACATAAACTTAAAAAACAAAGAATTGATCATGTGTAAATTGCTTACTTATTTATCTATAAAACCTCTATGATTAATTTATTACTAAAACGCTCGCACCCGCAGAAAGTTTTTCATCTTAGCATCAACCCTTGCAGAAAGATAAAAAACATTCTGCCCTGGGGCCTGCATAAAGAGGCTGGCGCTACTGGGTTATCTCCACTTTCCTGGATCAACAACAAGTGGCAGAATCGTTGAGTGTCACCTGAAAATGCCCCTGCAACATGATTTACCAGAATCAGAAGCATGGAGAGTCATAGGGCATCTTGAAGCTGGCCAAACACAGATGTCAGAAGCAGGAGCGGTTTGAACCGCCCAAAGCCTGATTAGCAGACTCTGGAATCGCTTCAGAGAGACTGGCACAGAATGACGAAGACCAGGGCAGGGCCGCCCACGTGCCACCACTGCAAGAGATGATTGCTACTTGATGCTAATAGCATGAAGGAACCACCGAAGCAATGTGACTGATATGCGGGGACAGTTTCACGCTGCTACTGGACAACGGGTGTGTACTCAGACCGTGCGAAATAGACTCCATCATGGTGGACTGTATTCCAAGCGACCAGTGGTATGCATTCCGTTAACTGCTGAACATCGCAGAAGCTGGGCTGAAATACATCTTCCTTGGACCCCTGAAGAATGGTCCACAGTTATCTTCAATGACGAGTCAAGATTCAGCCTGCAGTCTGACAATCGTGCCCTGATCTGGCGTGAACGTGGAACACGGGAGAATCCCCATTTCATGCAAGAAAGGCATTCCTTTGGTGGATGTGGAATCATAGTGGGCAGGCATCAGCATTGGTGGTCATACTGACCTCCATGTTGTTAGAAATGGAATGGTGAATGCTGTAAGGTATCGGGATGAAATTCTACAGCCTATAGTGGTACCAACTTTCTTTTTATGGACAATAATGCACACCACCACCATGCGCATCTTAACAACATGCTACAAGAGGCTGGAATCGAGCACATGGACTGGCCTTCAAGTTCTCCAGACTGAATCTCAATGAACACGCTTGGGATACACTAGGAAGACGTGTTGCCAGTCACCAATCATCTCCTATAAAACTTCCTGAGCTGGAAGTTGACCTGGTGCACGAGTGGCCACAAATCCCTCAGGAACTGGACAATTTGATCCTCTCCATGCCTCATCACTGTCAATGTGTTGTAACAAGTCTCAGGTGACCATACACTCTACCGGACAGTCAATGTGCAACACATTTTTCACGTTTGACATGCGAATGCTAATCCCTGTCCATGTGTCACATTCTGCTCAATCCCGATAAATGGGTTCTGCTCCTCATTTGCATATTCAGACAACTTCCATTTTCGTGTCATTTGCTGCTCTGATGATGTTCTTTAATAAATAAACTCAAATGCCTCTGTTTTTTGGGTGTATTATATTCATTTCACAACAGCCCTTAAATTTTGTGAGCAGTGTACATACCTTCCCAGACTATGTTGTTAATCCAAGCAAAAACCTCTCATTTACCAGATGCAGAGGCCACAGCATTGTATTGCAACCACCAGCAAGATCAAAAACAAACAAGAGTTGCTCAGAGTTCTCCTTTTCTATGATAAAGGTCTCCATGCAAAGCAAATACATGGATGGGCATTCAGGATCCACAGAGGTCAACCTATAGGAGAGAAAGTCTCCATTGGTCCTCCTCTCTCCAAATATAGGCATTCATGAAGGAGGCTATAAATCTGTCGCATTTGTGATGTCTAATATATTAATATCATCTCTTGGTTATCTAATAAAAAATATTTCAAAACAATTATTGTCAAAACAGCAGGGGTCTTGTCAGGTGTTTCTAATGAGTAAAAGGAAGGTGCTAATTTTAGATGGTATTTTAATGATTTTCTTAGTGAAATGTTTCAAAATGAAATAAATGCTGTTAATGAAGTTGATAAATATTGCTTCAATAAGAGCATTTATAATATTTTATCAGAGGTGTGTGAAAGCATCTCCTTTCATAAAATTATATTAAAAAAAGTAACTTTTTCTTGCGTAATTGTAGTCATATTCAATTTTTTCTATAATGTTTTATTAGTATTCTTACCATTAAGTGATGATAAATGTTAATTTTTTAAGCAATGATGTTAGTAATGTTTTTACTCCCATGCCACCCTTCAAGTATGTTGCCTTGACGACATTTTCCTATTTCAGTTAGCCCTGAAAGAGTTAAAGTTCTACATGCTCTAGGGGTAGTACCATAACTCTTATCTGTCATTTGTTAGAGTAGATAACGTAATGTTTTATAAGTGCAGAAATTAACTTACCATCTCCTAATGGCACCACTATTAGTGCACGATCAATAAACACTGTATTTGTTAAATGCTGGGCAACTCCAACGCTGCTTGGATCAGAAAATTTTACATAGCATACTCTTGAGCCAATAGGAAATAGAGAATCTCTAAAAAAAAAAAAAAAAAAAAAAAAAATTAAATTAAGAGATCTGCTCGTCTTAAAGGGATTTCAATGCTAGCTGATAAAATGCCAACATCAAAACATTGTAAATGATACATTAAGAAACAAGCACTTCCACTCTACCTATCAAGCACAAAGAATTCATTGATCAAAGTATGCCCATTGTATTTACTGTATTACCCCCCCCCCCCTGATTTATAGTAGTAACATTTTGGATTTTAATTTTTCCTTTTATTTCTATGATTGGGTAACCTCATGCATTTAAATGCCAATTTAAAATCTTGTTTCACTAATTTTCATTCCCTTACAGTCTCTAAATACAAGTAATTATCATTTTAAAGTCTTGTTGTTCATTATTAGTAGTCATTAACGATCAACTACTATACTATTCAAGTAACAGCTTTAGGGATTACTTTTCCTTTTATCCAAAAATTGAGGCATGATAGAAATCTTCAGAAAGACTTAAGATTCAGGGATCTCTTTAGTATGTATAGTAATACAAAACACATTTAATATAATAAGCATAAACATTTAGTAATAGCTGTTAACAGAAATACCTTATATTACATATATGACAAAAAAAAATAATAATAATAATAAATTAAAATCTAAAATAAAATTAGAACCTAAACAATACCAAATAAATAATATAAAATGAAAACAGTATCGAGAAAATAAAGGAAATATAAAACGTAACTTAAATTTAATTAACAAAAAACAAATAATGTAACATAGTTTACATGAGTCAATGATAATTAACAATATATTGAAATAAAATCAAGAAACCCACTTTCAGTCTTCTGATACAAGTATCAGAAGACTTACATTCCCGTTTTGTCGGGGACAAGTATTAAAATATCAATGACAACAATCACATTTATAATAATAAGGAAATTAAGGTAATATCAATTATATTTTCATAGACATATCAGAAGCCATTTGCGAAGCATTGTGATTGGTTTACTAATCGCTATCCCTACCTTGTTTTATTGTATATGGTAAAATAAGTAGTCAGCACATATCAAATTTCAATGTTCCCCAACCCCTAATCTAATCAATTATCACAACTTTGTGTAAGCGGCACCTCAGGTTAAATTCCTGCATTAAGTCTCCCCTAAATATTAGATTTTCAGTAGTTTTTTTATGATTCCGCCACTGATATGGTAAGGAAATCAAAGTAAAATGTAAATAGGATAGAATAAAGGATGTATTTTTCATTTATTAATAAAAATAAACGTAAATTCTCAAAACTAATATACCAAATCAAATTAGGTGTAAAATCAAGGGAACTTCTATTTTTTTTTTTTTTTTTTTTTTAAATTCTGAATTCTAAAAATAAACAAAATCAATAATCAACAAATCTTTAGGGAATGTAATGTTTTTCAAGGCCCTGGTACATCACTCATTATCATAGGGCAGGGAAGAAAAAAATCGCAAACGTTCGGTGCCAACAACTGTTTACGACAGTTCGAGGTGTCTACTGAGATAATGCACACAATACACGTTCCTCTTACAAGTGCCAGTAGCATACTAATCAGTAGAAATTGCCTAGTCACATGACATGGCACTGGGTAATCGGCATGTTTACTACTAGCGCCATCTACATGGATCCGTGTAGTTGGCAGAGAACATGTTAAGGCTACTAAACCATTGTAAATAAAGAGATTGGAGAACTTCTCCTGAAGTACATATTTCAATGTCATGAAAATGGCCTATAACTCCGCAATCAAGTATCATAAAAGTTAAAGTTGCGATCAGGCCCAGAGGACCACGCAATGCAGCTGGAGGGTAGGCTCCAGTGTTCAGAAACCTACGAGACAAAGTTGAGGACGGGGGGTCGGCCCGTCGCTCGCCCGCCTTTAACTCCCGGGAAAGAAACCCGGTACCCATTCGACAGAGGGCTGGGTAGACCCTAGGGCCCGTTTGGAGGAGAAAGAAGCGTGGAAAAATTCCCGTCCTCCGCCGAGGCCGGGAACCGAACCCGCCACCTCCAACCCGCAGCCAAGCGCCCTTACCCACTCGGCTACCGGGCCCACAATCAAGTATCATAATAAAGGCAAACAGTGTCACTGAACTGATCCAACATAAGATCCTTTGGAATCATCATTTTACCACAATGTCAAAATCCTCATGACGTGCTAAATGTTCCATAAGCACAGACCTCAAGGATATTGGTGAAATTTGATGTATTTTATAGTGAGAAATCACAGATACTTTGGCAAACTTAAATTTTGGAGACTGGAAAAGGAGGGTAGAGATCTTTAAGGGGAGGCAGAAGTCAGTTTGGATGATATGGAAGTCAAAGTTCTAAGTGTTCTGTGTGTGTTAAAAATACAAATAAAAATCTGAAAATTTAGAATATGTCAGTTTAAGTATGAATGAATCATATTCATCTATTCTTGATTTTTATATGATAACTGAATTAATTACATTTAAGCTCAAACTAGGCTAATTTTTCGAAAGAATTTCAGTTCTACTAAATTATTTTAGCTTAAAAAGGCTCTTATTTCTGATACTACGGATAAATAAAGCAATAATCTAGTAACTGAATTCAAGATTTCCATTAATTCCCTAATAGTTACATTTAAAAAAAAAAAAACAAATCGAAAATAAATGAGAAGTGAACTGAAAAGTGAACTAGAACAGGTATTTTTTTTTTTTTTTTTTATTTATAATTGGTATTTACAATCGGTTGAATTCATCAACTTGAAAATAGGACGAATAAATAAACAGGTAAGTCTTATTAAATTAAATATCTCAACACTTGATTATAAGACTAGTAATTCTTATACAATGTTCGAATGGTACGATGAAACGCATCTACTTGAAGTTTCCGTTTCGTATGTACCCTGGGATTCAGCAATGTTGTGACTACTTCGTATTCCACGTGAGAGTTCCGTTTTTCACGTAATGTTCCTTTCTCAACTGCTGACAAACTGCAATAAACACTTTCAACAACAATGTATTAATTTACACTGAATTATTAATATTAAATATATCACTGCATTAATAACGTTACACTAAAGCTTAATAATTATTGCTTAGTCAATATATCATTGTAGCACTAATATAATTATGCATTTAATTTCGCTGTTGCATAATAATTAATTATTTTTCTTTTTCCGTGATTTGCAATAAATATTATTTCTCTACTTCACTTGTATGAACGTTAAGCTTTAATATTCTTCTTTGTTACGTTTTTATTATTCTTTAGCACTTAACGATTAATGGCTTTTCTAACGAAATAATAAACAGAAATATTACCTTCTGTTCCTTGTGTGATTTCGAGCTGAAGTTGCGACGTTCATAATTCCCGTTGAATTTTGCGCTCCCGGCTTTAATTCTACTACTTGTAGAATGGATTCCTTTGAATGCGTGGATTTCTCTAAACGATCCAATGAGCCTTATTCTTCGCCTTGATAACGTCTTAATTCCTTCGTAGTTTTCCTTTGCTTCTTATGAACCGTATTTGCTTCGTGTTGGAATCACCGCCTGACTACTAACCGTCAGCTGATTCTTCTCGCTTCTGTGCAATCGCTCTTCTTGACTTCGTCTGAGGCTCTCTTCTGGATTGCGTCATCGTGACGTTATTGCTTCATTTCTTCGGGGAGGCATCGCAGCTTTCAACTTCTCGTGACACACGCACTGACTGGCTGATTGACTGGGAGAGAGAGAGACTGGAAACGAGGCGGGCTCGTTCCTTTATAGGCGATTTTCCATTACGTCATACATTTAAATTTAATTTTGTTTCTTCCATTATTTTAATATAAAATTTAATTTGCATGAGAAGCTTTTTAAAATCACTTATTAATTATTTCAAGAATAATCACTTCAGAAAATAACAAACTTACATAAATTCATAATGATACAAGCTACTTCAACTGACATCAATATTTCGTCTTTATTCTACATTCCAAAGACTTCTTCAGGATTACTAAAAACATTTTTTAGGAGGGAGAACATCGCTCCTTGTTGTTTCTTGTCTTGTTTTTATTTCAATGGTATTAGGTAAGGGAGCGATGTTCTCCCTCCTAAAAAATGTTTTTAGTAATCCTGAAGAAGTCTTTGGAATGTAGAATAAAGACGAAATATTGATGTCAGTTGAAGTAGCTTGTATCATTATAAATTTACGAAAATAACAAATTTATGGTTTTTATTTTTTTTTAAATTTTTGCTGCGAACAATCGGCGAAAGATATCTAGAAAAAAATAAACACGTATATGCAGTATTTGTGGACCTGGAAAAGGCTTTTGACAGAGTGGATTGGAATAAACTTATGGAAATCTTGAAGAAAATTGGTGTGGATTGGAAAGAGAGAAGGCTAATAACTAATCTTTATATGAAACAACAAGTCAAAGTCAGGATAGGAGAAAAATTGTCAGAGGGAAGTGGAATAGGGAGAGGGGTGCGACAAGGATGCCCTCTATCACCTACGCTGTTCAACATCTACTTGGAGGAGTTAGTGAAGAATTGTTTTCAGAACATGGGAGGGGTGATAGTAGGAGGAAGAAGAATAAAGTGCATAAGATTTGCTGATGATATGGCATTGTTAGCAGAAGAGGAGATGATACTAAGGGATATGCTACTGCAGCTGAATGACAGCTGTAAACAATATGGAATGAAGATAAATGTAAACAAGACAAAGACTATGGTTATCGGAAGAAAGACAAAGAAGATAAAAATAAGTATTCGGAATGAGACATTGGAACAAGTGAACAACTTTAAATACTTAGGGTGTACTATAAGTGGTGATATGAGCTGCTGCCAAGAAGTCAAGAGCAGGATAGCAATAGCAAAGGAGGCTTTTAATAGGAAAAGGAGCATCTTCTGCGGACCTCTGGAAAAAGAACTAAGGAAGAGACTAGTGAAGTGCTTTGTGTGGAGTGTGGCATTGTATGGGGCAGAAACATGGACATTACGACGCAGTGAAGAGAAACGACTAGAAGCATTTGAAATGTGGATATGGAGAAGAATGGAGCATGTGAAATGGACAGACAAAATAAGAAATGAAGCTGTGCTAGAAAGAGTGGGTGAAGAAAGAATAATGCTGAAACTGATCAGGAAGAGAAAAAGAAAGTGGTTGGGTCACTGGCTGAGAAAAACTCCCTAATGAAGGATGCACTGGAAGGAATGATGAGCGGTAAAAAAGTTCGAGGCAGAAGAAGATTTCAGATGATCGACAACATTACGGTAAATGGATCTTACGTGGAGACGAAGAGGAAGGCAGAAAATAGAAAAGATTGGAGAATGCTGGGTTTGCAGTGAAGGACCTGCCCTTGGCAGAGAACTATGAATGAATGATAACTATTGGGAAAGTAAAGGAAATTTTGAATTCAGGGAATGGATTATTACTTTATTTATTCATAGAAACAGAAATTGAAGCTATATTAAGCTAAAATAATTTAGTAGAAAGCAAATTCTTTCGAAAATTTTGAGCTTAAATGTAATTAATTCAGTTATTATATAAAAATAAAGAATAGGAGAATAAGATTTGTTCATACTTAAACTGACATTTTTTAAATTTTCAGATTTTTAGTTGTATTTTTAACACTTACAGAACGATTTGAACTTAGACTTCCAAATCATCCCAACTGACTTTCGCCTCCCCTTAAATCAGAGCATTGTAATGTGATGGCATAAAAGAAGGGCAAAAAGCACTGAGAAATGGGCATGATGATGGACAGAATCAAATATGTAGATGGCAATGCAGAACCATACAACGAGGTGCTGTTGTGAAGCACTGTGATTGTTTACTAATCACTATCCCTACCTTGTTTTAATTTTTTTAAAATTAAACAAAGGAATTAATGGCAAAAGTGTTTCCATTAAATTTTCCTAATTAGGTTTCTGTATCATTTGAACATTGGATCCAGACTTTGAGAGTTTAACCACCACCACCAAAGTTATTTAATATACAATATATTGGGGGTGTTTGAATGCAAATAAAATGAATTTAAATAATAATGAATAAATAATAATATGAAAATATAACTCTTATATGTTTGATGATTTTACATAAAAAATTTCAGAGTTTTATGAGCAGTAGTTTAAAAGATATGGGGTGGTGAAAACCACCTATTCTCACTCCAGCCCGACCTTAAATAATTAATTCCTGCATAACAAAACAACTTATCTGTAATATTTTTGTTATCCAAAATGAGTGTGTATGCCAACTTGCAGCTCTATAGCTTATTGAAATGTGGGTGAAATATCGATTACAAGATTTAACCCGGAAATAAAGCATGTTAAAAAAATGAAAGCACATTCATAGATTTGGTACCATTTCATGTGTAATTTAAATTAAAATTTGAAACCTTTAGCTGCTGCTTCTGACAGTACTCTTCGTCCTGAATTTTAACAATAGAGTATAGAACAATTAAATGACTGGGTCTAAATTATGTTAAAGTATATAACATAAAATAAAACTGATAAGTTCTCAATCACTGCAGAAACTTTTAGCAAGAAATTTAGAATTCCTTAAACCTAAGATTTCTTATTAGTTCTTAAAGTCAAGTGAATATGAAATGAGCAAAAATATTTGATAGAAGACATTCAATGATGGAGAAGTTCCCCTTTCAAATCTCAATTTGCACTGGCTACCAACTGAATCTGCATTGGAATGAACTGAAAATTTAAATTACAAGGTTATTTGAACCTCTATAAGTTTTATTCAATATGTATTTGGATATTCTTCTTTAAGCCAACACATTTCATGACATTCAAATTTATGTCTATTGATCATACAAACTTATTTATGGAATTAATGACATTTTATTTTGTTTGAATGGTAACATTCCCTCAACAGAATTTAATATGTATAAACACATAATTGCTACAGTAAATCCTATAAGGTTATGCTTTCAAACTAAAATTAATTGCTATGGATGAAGGAATGAGTTATTGATTAGCTTTTAAGGTTCATAATTGAAATAACTAAATGAAATGTAATATATTGAAAGCAAACACTACATCTGTAGAGAAGAGTTTAAAAATTGAACTGATTGAACTGAACTCTACTAATTCATTTCAGTAATTATATTGTTTCAATATCACAACATCAGATAATTTAATCAAATGAGAAAATCCAACAATATAGAAGACATTTTTGTTAAAAGTATGTAATTATAAAGCCTAATGAAGAAAATGTATTTAGATACTCATTACAAGCACTATCGATGATGATTATAGAACACAGTCATATGAATGCATAGCATCTGTTCTTGCCAAATGAATATCAGTAAAATCAGAAAACATTAAATGCTGCGCAAAAAAAGAAGAGAATCATAGGTTAAGGATTACTACTACCAAGTATTCTCCGAAGTACAGTGCCACCTATCGCACAGTGTTGTAACTAAATCCAATGTTTCTGCAAATCAGAGTAGAACCAAAAAAAAAAAATTTTTTTAATCTTGTATCTTTAAACTGTCTATACATTATTTTTGTATTATTTTTTTATATTATAAATTTATTTATAAGATGTTAGTTGTTTTTTAATTCTATTTTCATTTTTAAATGTATGAATTTCAGTAATCAAGTATGTGTTTCACCTTTTTTTAATGTTATAAATTGAATCAAATAAATTGGTCTCTTCTGCATATTCAGTGGCCCTGAAAAGGGCCTTTTTATTATTTCTGTGAATTCTAAGAAACAGCCAATACAGAGGTTAATCTGAAAGAGGTTCAAAGCTTTCATCGAAATCACTGTCGTCACTGGAATCGGAAGTAGTGATGAGAAGGGGCTCCACTCGATTCTCAATGAGATGATCTGATTGCCAGTAGGCTTCTTCTACCTGCAATACATGATTGTAAGCAGCCATCCAATTATCTGGCGATACATTTTGTACAGCTGCTGCGGTGAGATTTTCAATATCACTGAGTTTAAAGGTTGTATTGTATTTACATACATATTCCTTTACTAGCGCCCAAATCAACTCGATCGGATTGAGATCACAATGGTACGGTGGTAATCGTAATACTGTGTCCGTCAACTGATGCTAAGATATCTATCACATACTGCTTTCTGCCCATTTTGTAATGCTTTATGATGTCATTTAGCTCAGATTTCAACATATTTACGTCATGAGGGATTCCTTGACAAGCTAACCATCCAATCATTTCTGCTTTTGTGCTGTTGCTTGTTGGGGCCTTTTCAATTTCCACGGAGTGATATGACGTATTATCCATTACAATAACACAATTGGAAGGAATATTTGACAGTAATTGTTTCTCAAACCACTCTTTGAAGCAGTCGCCATTCATCTCATCATGGTAATTTATTAAATTTGTCCGAGATCGAAACAAAAACATACTCTCAAGACACAAATTCGCTGTTGCTTCCAGCGTGGCATAAAATAAGCCGATGCCCTTTGCCGAATGGTATTTTCTGTCCACGGATACTGCACTAATCGCTGTGCCATTGCCGGTGTGAGCATTAACCCAAGTCTCATCCAGATAAATAACTGTTTTCCCTTCCGAACGTACCTGTTTGATTTGCCTTAAATATCTGTGTCGATGGGCTACAATATCAGGCTTTTCGATGTAAAATTGCCTCACATCAATTCTCCCGTACTTCATTCCTAGTTCCACATGAAGAATTTTTCGTAATGATGTTTTGTTTCCCGTGAATCCAATCTTCGATTATAATTTTGAAAGAATTTTACTAATTGTTGGATAATCATTTTTTTGAAAAATTTCACTCATGGTGCCTCTGACAACAGATAAATCAAATTCATCTAACTCCAAAAATGGCCTAGAATGTGGTCTTTTTTTCCCTGGCGTTGAAAATGAAATCCCGCCATCGGTCTTCATTTTTCCCTTGTGGATAACTGCAAACCGTCGAACTTCACAAATTTGTTGCGATAGTAGTTTTTTTTATTAATTCATTAATAGACATTCCATCGCCCTCACTCTTAAAATATTGGAAAAAATTCCAAATTATACCTCTGGATTAGCTGTGTAAGGTCAGACCTTTTTTGCTAACACAAACTTGTTTTTCTAACACCGTCATGTTATCTGATACTATCTGCATTCATGATTTCCAGGAATAACTAAGTGATTCCCATTTTTGCCATATCTTCTTTTAGCGTGTTACCTATAAATCTGGAATGTTAAAAATGAAGTTAGAGAGGACCTTCAAAAGAAAGAACAGTTATTCTAGCAAGTTTTAAGAACCATACAATGAAAAACCAGACCTCATTTAAGTCACAGGCAATAAATGATTTAAACAGGAATTGCTTTCCAGTCTCTAATACTACATGTGCTGTAAACCTTAAAAAAAGATTGAATACAAAGATTAAAAGCAGAATAATAACAAATCTTCATTATCTCTAACCAAAAAAGTAATCTTAAACATTAACTATAAATGCAATAAACAAACACATCATGATGAAACAATTTCAGTAATGAAGGTTGATCAGGAAGTAAAGGGCTAAACGCACTTTTCCATCTTCCATTATGTTTCCGTAATGTAATTGCTTTAGTGGCGTAGTTACGTATTCAGGGTCACCAGAATTGAGCCCTGTAAGACGTAACGGAGATCTTCAAATCGACGAACATAGGTTATATAAATATAACAGCTATGTTCGTCGATTTCAAGATCTCTATTACGTCGTGCGAGACTCAATTCTGGTGACCCTGAATACGTAACTACGCCACTAAAGCAATTACATTATGGAAACATAATGGAAGACGGAGAAGTGCGTTTAGCCAACACCCCCTACTTATGAAAGCCTTGACACTAGTTTCAAGGTCAGTCTTGACGTCATGAAAAGTCGTCCCACCTCAACTGGTAACCCTGTAGTTTCATTATCTGGCTAGTGTTTAACACATGCTGTGTGTGGCTTATGCTGGTGATTTTTTTTTGTCATTTTTAGAATTATTTGATTTAATTTTGATACGCCTCATAAATGTAGTATGGCCACTTGTCGTGGCAATTACAAGAATGGGCCAAAAGTGGCAGTTTTCAGCTTTCCAAAAGACGAGGAATTACGAAAAGAATGGATTCAAAATCTGAAGCGAAAGGATGATTTCCTACCAACAAAGCATTCTAAGGTAAGCATTCTTTATTTTATTGTTCTAATTCAAATTCGTTAAAATTGTTAGTAATAGTTGAACATTTAAGTACTAAAGAATAAATTTGGAGTACAATAAAGGGTGGAATTTTTAGAATCAACTTATATAATTGGCCAAGTTCGTCCGTCTGTCTGTAACTCGATATAATGAAGCTATTAATATAGATCCAAGGTTCTCAATGGTACCATTGAATCAAGGGTACTCAAACTGGATGAAATATTAGTTCATTGTGTCATTCCATGTTGTTTCCATGAAATTTTAATTGAAATTCTAACAAAACATACGTTCAAAACCAAATAATTTTGTTACCACTGCACCCATTTTAATGAAATTTGGTATACTTACTCAGTTTTTTACGCTGATTTTGAAACTCAAAACCATTTTTGCCATAGAAGCTTCGTTCACAAGTTAGCGCATTATTTACATTACAAAGGTGAGTTTTAAATGCCTTTTGGCGTTATGGGTCAAAAATAATAATTATTCCATTCTTACTTTTAGTAAAATTTATTTACAAGGACAAACTTTAGATATGGTTGGTATTTATTGACTACAACCTGTTTTTAGTCATGGACAGTTATATGTTGCTATTTCTCGAGCACGTCGTGCTTGCGACTTCAAAAATCAAAATTCTTGGCCGAATACATCAAGGACATCTGATAGAAGGATCTGATGCTGTTTTTACAAAAAATGTAGTTTATAAGGAGATATTTACTTTATACTTGATAGTTGATGATAAAATGATTTTTCAGATTTTTTGCTGCTAGTATTGAAATAAGATATTGAATATTTGATTGCAATATCAAATACAGTCGAATCCCGATTATCCGCGGAGTTGGGTGGCGCAGCAATCGCGGATAATCGAATTCCGCGGATAATCCGAAAAAGGACGAAAATCAACACAAAAATGCTTTTAACATGTTTTATTTACATTAAAGTGGCAGTACATACATTATAAACAATTACTTTATTTTCATTTACTTTAATTTCTTACTTTTTAACAAAATAAATCGGTTAATTGCCTTTGTTTTATCGTGTCGAAACACAAAAACCCTTACTTGGACGTCGCTAAATCTGCCTCTTTTATTATTTACCTTATTCTAGTTTTAAATTTTTTTTGTTAATTCTGTAATTTATTGTAGAGTAAAAAAAAAATGAAAACAGGAGAGGTCCGCGGATAATCGGGAGTTTACTGTATATCGAAAAAAAAAAAAAAAGAATTGAAAAATTAATTAGAAGTTTACTATTATATCGAACATTTAGATGTTAGGTCATTTAAAACGGAGATTTTGTTGTAAAACATTCTTTACTAATATTGCTTTATTCCTAAAATTTTTCGTGTTAAATAATTCCACGAAATAAACTATAATAACAATTATTTGAAATGATTATAAATAGGTGATGTATATTTAATTAGTTAGTTCTAATATTATCAACAATGTAGGAAATAAAATACATTGTGAAAAATAAAAATGAATTTAATATAAAGGGTATGATAGCTTGATATACTGTGAATTTGAAAATTATATCATGAATTGTAACTTAATTTCCTAAGTTGCTCTTGACTGAATAACTTATAAAAGAAAAAAAAATAATCGAAGTAATATTAATAGGAAATGCTTAAGTCATATAGAAGATTTTAGTTACTTTATAATAATGCTAAAACTATTTATAGTACCAGTATGTATTATTAAATCACTAATTCACAATTTGTTACTGTACAGGTATGTGCAGTCTCTGTGGATTGCAAACACTTGGTTCAAACAACATAAAAGAAGACTCTACACATGAACAACGCCCAATGGTTTTCATCGTAATCAAATAGACCACATTATGTGTAAAAGACGGTGGAAAAGTGCAGTCCTTTCAACAAAAACACTATCAGGAGCAGACTGCAGAACTGATCATGAATTATTGACGACAAGAATCCGAATCAAACTTAAAAAGTTTCGTAGATATAGTGCAATAAAGAGATATGATCTGGAAAAAATCCCAAAAACTTTCACATTGAAGGTTGAAGAATGATTCAAAGTTTTAATTACTGATGAAAGAAGTCCTAATGATTTATGGTGCGAAGTGAGAGGTATCATTACTGAGGAAGCCGATAATTTAATACCAAAAAGTAAAAAGAAAAGGAAGACAAAATGGCTCTCTGATAAAGCAATTAAAATAGCTGAGAAAAGAAGAGAGGAAAAATCCAAAGGCAATTTGCAAGGAGTTAGACAATTAAAGGCGGAATTTCAAAGACAAGCAAGAAAAGATAAGGAACTCTATATCAACCTGGAATGTAGAGAATAGAAGATGATAACTGTAAAGGGAGGACAAGAGATCTTTTTAAAAAGATTAGATATATTACTGGAAAATTCACGCCTAGATTAGGAATAGTGAAAAGCAAAACAGGAAAAGATCTTACAGAGGGCACTGAGATCAAGAAGGGATGGGTGGAATATACGGAAGACCTATACAAAAGGGATTCAAATCAGAAAGAAATATTTATTGAAAAAGAGTATAACAAAGAACCAATGATAATGGATTCTGAGGTAAAATGGGCTATGAATGAACTACAAAAAGGGAAAGCACTGGGTACTGATGGAATACCAATGGAACTGATCAGGGAGGCAGGAGAAGAAGCAACTATAGACAAGTATGGAAGAAGATCTTATGGCCTAAAGATTGGAAAAGATCGGTACATTCCAATACCAAAAAAAGGAGATGCTAGAGTGTGTGCCAACAACTGCACAACTGCATTGATCCCGCATGTCAGTAAAGTCATGCTTAAAATACTGCAAAAAAGACTTGAATATTACATGGAGAGAGAAATGCCTAGAGAACAGGCAGGATTTAGAAAGGGAAGAGGAACGTGGGATCAGATTGCAAACATGCGATGGATTATGGAGAAATCAAGGGAATTTCAAAAGGATATTTATCTATGCTTTATTGATTACAGCAAAGCGTTCGATTGTGTTGACCATGAAAGACTATGGATTGGATTGAGATCTATGGGGACTCCAGAGCATCTGCTACGACTATTAAGAGAACTGTATAGAGAGCAAGAGGCTACAGTAAGGACTGAGTCTGGAGATAAAGAGTGGTTTAACATAGGAAAGGGAGTGAGACAGGGATGCATCCTCTCACCATACTTATTCAACCTGTACAGCGAACACATTATGAGAAGAGCGGGACTAGAGAAATCAAGGGCTGGTGTAAAGATTGGAGGGATTAAGATCAACAACTTAAGATATGCAGATGATACCACCCTGTTGGCAGAAAATGAAAAAGACATAGAATTTCTTATAGGCATTGTAAAAGATGAAAGCTTAAAATTTGGACTTAAATTGAACATTAAGAAAACTAAGATCATGACAACAGGAAAAATGGGAGAGCTAAAAATCGGAGATGAGGTGATAGAGAAAGTCTCACACTTTGATTTTCTGGGATCAAGACTGGATGAGGATGGAGGATGCACAGAAGATAAAGGGAAAAGAATCTTGTTGGGCCGGCGAGCAATGTCGAACCTGGAGAAGATAATGAAAGCAATGGTTTTTCCCGTGATGATGTACGGTTGTGAGAGTTGGACAATACGAAAGAGGGAAGAAAGAAGATCGACTCCTTTGAACTCTGGTGCTGGAGAAGACTTCTGAGAGTACCATGGACTGCAGGGAAGAATAACAAATGGGTTTTAGATCAGATTCAGCCAATCTATTTGTTGGAAGCATTGATTTTAAGGCAAAACTATCCTATTTTGGCCACATTATGAGAGCGGATAATTCCATTGAAAAGATAATTATGCTTGGGAAGGTAGAGGGGAAGAGAAGAAGAGGAAAGCAACGAAGAAGATGGATGGAGGATATAAAGGAAGCTACCGGGAATTCTTTGCAACAAATGATAGATCTGTTTGGAGAGCCTTAGTGCATGAGGTCACCAGAAGTCGTAGACGACTTGGTGAAACCTAACAACAACAGGTATGTGAATTACACTTCCGACCCGATAAAATTCTACGTGAGATAGAAATGTTTGATGAAAAATCAGGAAAACTTATCAAAGCCCCAATTTCATATCCTCGTTTGAAAGATGGTTCAATTACAAGTCAGTTTCCTGATGGTCCACATTACCTTACATCTACTTCAAGTTTAAGAGAATCTCCTAGAAAGAAAAGACTCCGTATGGAAATGGAAGCATTAGATAAGGCCATTGAAGCAAGTATTGCATCCAAACAACAATATGATTTCAAGAGACAATTCGGGAGTCTTGATGAACTGAAGGTATGTCTACAACATGAATCTTTGACAAATTTCTGAACTGTCATCCATTCAACAAGTAGAACAATATTTTGTAATATTATATCAGAACCAGCTCCTGAAATTCAGAAATCATTGGTAATTGATTCAGAATTAAATGTGTCTGTATTTATTAAAAAAAAATTCTTTGAATTCACTTGATGAATTTTCACTTCCTGCTAAAATTAATAATATAAATGACCTTTTAAAAGTTTATTAAATAAATTAGAATCTATGTCGTGCAGACATAATTAGAATCTATGTCGTGCAGACATAATTAGAATCTATGTCGTTTATTTACATTGATAAATGACAATGTAAATAACTTGCATGTAATTAAAGATTTATTAACAGAACTAAAACGTTTAATTCCTGAAAAAGAATTTTTAATTGATTTTATTTCAGAACAATTATCAAATTTTAATGTCAATAAGTATAAACATTGTTATTCAGCTGAGTTGCTTATTTTTTATAGTTTATTGTACTCAATATCACCACATGCCTACAAGTTTTTACAGAATTCAGGATACATTGTGATTCCTCATCCTCGAACTATTAGTAGAGTATGTTCAAATCTTTATACAAATCCTTCAAATGAACAAATGAATGATAATTTTTTGACCTATGTTAAGCAACAATATATGGAATTAGAGGAAAAAGAAAGACATATCATAGTGATGATGGATGAAATTCATTTAAAATCATGTTTTGATTATAAGGGAGGAAATTTATGTGGTGGAGCTCATAATAGCTCCGATGTTGCTACTAGTGCTTATGTACCGGTATTTAAGATTCCAAGTTTATTGTCGTCCTACAAAGATGTAGCTCATATTATGCCTGTAAAAACATTGAAAGCTAATGATCTTTATAATTGGTTAAGAAAAGTTATTATTGGCTTAGAAAGTATAGGTTTTAGGGTTGTAGCTATTGTCAGTGACAATAACTCAGTTAATAAAAAAGCAGTATCCTTGTTCAGTTCCCCAGCGGAAATGAGAATTGTATATCAAAATCCTGTAAATTCATCACTATTATTTGTGTTAAGATTCAGTGCATATCTTAAAATGTATTCGAAACAATTGGCTTAATCAGAAAAATCTTGGGCAATGTTTCTTTTATCCTAATTTTGAAGCTGAATCTGGTATTTAAACAGCATCTTTTACCTATATTAAAAAACTTCATGAATTAGAAACTGGTAAACTTGTGAAGAAAAGCTATGAGTTAACACTAAAAGCTTTATATCCTACTAACTTAGAATGATAAAATGTAAAACTTGCATTGCAAATACAGTGGAGCATCGTTTTTACGTTTTTATCATTTATACGTTTTTTTTCAAGAACTCAAATAGAGAGAAAATGCGCATTTCAACCTCAGATTCTCACTTACCGATTGTCCAGTCTTAAGACCCGCAAACACCATGCAATTTAGTCGTCCGATTTTGACGTCACGAGCTGATATAATCAATAAACGGGCTCAAAACTGCTCGTGACGTCAAAATCGGACGACTAAATTGCTGAAAAATTGCATGGTGTTCGCGGGGCTTTAGAAAAGGAAAATTGCACTGAAAAACCTCAGCCGAGCTTTGGGGTTTTTTAACACCATGCAAGAATACCTCATTAGCAGTGATTTAAATGATAAAAGTTAAGATGGCACTTTTAACTGTGCATTCCAAAAAAGCACTACAACCTAAAATAACAAAATATTTTGCAAGTGCTGAATGAATATGAATAGTAGTACTAGTTGTACATTAAATCCGGAATAAAAAGTTTTGTATTACTTACCTCTTGTATTTCATTTTCATGTAATATTTTAATTTACCTCTGACTTTTTATTGTTGGTTATTACGAAATTGTTAGTAAGTTTTGTGAATTTCGTTTATACGTTTTTTTTTCTCAGTCCTTTGAAAAACGTATAAACGGTGCTCCACTGTATTTAACAATAATGTTGTTGAAGCGTTAATGGTTTTAGGAAAAGAAAAAGATTTATTGAATTATAAATCAACTGCTGATTTCATCAAACTTATTTCTACCTGGTGGTCTATTGTTAATGTGAAAAGTATATTTAAAGGTTACCATAAAAATGATGTATTTCAAACGCCACTTACTATTGACGTCAATGATTGTAAAAATGTATTTTTGAATAAGCTAATTAATTGGTTAGATAACTGGAAATCTGGATAAATTGTACAACTGGAAAATTAACAGCTGAAACACACTTTTCATTAAGTCATACATCTTATGCACTTGTTGAAATGGCTAGGTATTGTATTGAAGAATTAAACTTTGATTATTTTTTACCTGGTAAAATTCAAACTGGTTTATTAGAAAGCAGATTTGGAAGATATCGACAGTTAGCAGGTATCCATTAGGCAAGTGTACGAAAATGAATCAAAATTAAGATTACAAAGTGTTTTACCAAGTCTCTTAAAATCGGCTAAATTTGGTAATATTCCTGTGAATATCAATCAAACTGATGATGAGGAAGAAGGTAGTTCAACAAAAGAAAATGTACAAAAGTTTTCAGGAAAAATTCAGATTAATGATGATGATGATCATTATATATTATTTCTCAAAGGGTTTTTTTTGTCGGAACGCCATATTTCCTTTACTACTTCATCAAAATCAATGATTGAGGCATCATTTTGAAGATTACGTTTCCCGCTAATGACGAAAAATAAACAAATTGTTTAAAATTAATGTTTTCGTTAAAAAACTTTATTTTTAAAAACTTTTTATAAAAATGTAGACACGCTTTAACAGATGCGCCTTATTTTTCGAAAACGAAAATATTCTTTAGCGTTGTAACCTTCAACTATTTCCTTTTTTGAATAAAAATGCACTTTAAATGATATTTCATCGTTTATTTAATAACAACAGATAAAAAAAACAACAAAGATTTATATTTTAATAAAAATAAACGATTTATTACAATAGAAACATAAAAATTAGTCAACTTCTCATATATTATTTCTCAAAGGTGTTTTTTTTATTTCCCTTAATACTTCATCAAAATCAATGATTGAGATATTTTCAAGGTTACGTTCACCGCTAATGATGAAAAATAAACAGATTGTTTAAAATTGATGTTTTCGTTAAAAAAATTTATTTTAAAAATCTTTTTATAAAAATGTAGAAGGCAATCTATTGACAATCTGTTCATTTATTTATTTCCACATTACCATTCGGTGACTGATCAAGACACCATGCGAATTATTCGCACGGGTCAACTTTTTTATAAAACTTGAGAAGACGCCATTTATTGACAATGTGTTTAACTAACATGCACACAATCTGTTGGATTTGTTTATTATTTCTCAAAGGTGGTTTTTTGTTGCGAATTATTCGCACGGGTCAACTAGTATTAATAATATTCAATCTGATACGTCCTTATTGGCATACATAGCTGGTTATTGTTTTTATAGCATTATCAAAAAAATAAACTGTGAACTATGTAAAGGTAATTTAACTATTAATAAAGAATTAATTGTGGATAATAGTGATGTTTATTCATGGATAAAAACTTTTGTTAGAGGACTTCTTTATCCAAATGCAGATGTATTGTATGCAATTGTTTTTAACTACGTTCTTGTTCAAAAATTTGTGTCTAAAGAGTAGAAAATGAATTTTTATCCTATCGAAATCAACGCAATATTGTATGTTATTTAACATTAGCATTACTTAATGATAATTTGTTTTTTGTAGACTTGAGTGGTTGTCCAAATGCACATGAATCACAAGAAATTTTGAAAGTTATCATTCATTCTTCAACAAATGTATTTTTAAATAACTAATGCAAATTAAAAAATGATAAAATCACTATTCAAAACCTCAAAAAACAACGTAAATTGAAGACATAGCAAAAATGTTAACTTTACCATTTCATAGTTTTATATATATTATTTATTTTTGGAAATTTTGTATTTTTATGCATCTACGATTGTGATTTTTTTTGTAATTACAATGTCTGTGTGAACAGCAAATTTTATTGTAACAAAGGTAATATTGACTTACCTTTAATCATACAATAATACACATTTCTGACAATATTGCAATTCAAAATTATTTAAATAAATATAAAAAAAAAAAGAGTACTATATTATCAAAGCTTGTGTAAAATCTATTAAGTATGTTTCAGTTTTAGTTTTAAAATATGAAATTAAATAATCAGTTTTTACAAAACCTGCATCTATTCACTGATTCCAGTCTTTGAATTCGTCTTTAATTTCCTATTTGTGATTTCGAAATGTATTCACATGTTTAAAATACCATTTTTTTTTTTTTCAAATAAAAAAAAAAAATCCAAGTTTTCAAAATGTGCATTTTGATAATTATGTAAGTGTTTGTTTCAATTTCGAAGTTACTTTCGTTTAGAGATCTAAATACAATTATTTTTCAATTTATAAAAAAATTAGATTAATTTTTTTTTATCAATTTTCAGAAATACAAATATCATTTTAATAATTCAAATTATCATATTTAACAACATAATTTAATAAGAGAAAAAAACTCGGATGTGAATTGCAGAAAAAAGAAAATAAATTCCCTTCAAGAATTGATGGGTAGGACGACAACTCGTGACGTCACAGATCATTGTCAAGGCTTTTTTATGTAGGGGGGGGGGGGTTGGTTTAGCCCTTAAGAGTACAAAGCCCATCATTTCTCAGTTACAAATAAAAAATACAAACTTCACATAAGTATTAAACACAAGTCCAATCTACCTTTCAAGATAATCAGCAATTCTGATAGAATGGAATGGACTTTTCAAAACCCTATATGTTTTCACATAAACATATGTATGGAGTTTAATAGCATACCTTCTTGTATTTCAATGCAAAATGCTCCTCCATTGCTGAGAGCAAATAAAGATTTGATGTTAAGTGATGATGAAACGAAGTTTCACCTTCCTTATAATTTTCGGGAAATCTACATCCATCCGATATGCAGCTTAGGCAACACGATCTGTTAATCCCACGATCTGTTCATCGCCTCTGATTATGCAGAAAAAATGCTAAATATGTGGCATCATTTAACGTGTACAGAATTAAATATTAAAAACTGGTTTAACACATTAAAATTGAACTAACAATTAAACATATTTAAAATGTACTACTAGTTTCAAACCCTACTTACAGGATTCTTTGTCAATGTAATAAAAAGACCCAAGAAGTTGTCTGTATATAAAGGAAACAATCATTGAGAATGGTAGTGTCGAAAAACATAGGAGTTGCCAGAACAGGAACCAATCTAAAAAGAGATGCTGAGAAAACCAAACAAAAAAAGGGAGGAACCATGTAACCAATCTTTTTGGATTGGTTCATGTTTCTTGATGATTAGTTTAATTTCCTTTATATCTCGGGTCTTTAATTATACTGTCAAAGAATTCTATAAGTAGGGTTTGAAACTAGTACGTTTTTAACAATGTTTGATCGTTAGTTCAATTTTAGCATTAAACCAGTTTCTAATAAAAATACTAAATATTTCAGCTATTTTTCCTTTCTTTTTTACAGTTTTGCTTTTTAATTGTAAGTTCCAAGATGACAAGATTTGTATTCTTATTTTCCAATCAACCCTTGTTTAACATTCATCTTAATGATGTCTTATCTCTAATATCCAAACAGTACGCCTATGCGCACATCTGCTTGATTGGCAGCTCAACTGCAGGTTCTAAAGGGGGAAAGTTAATTAGCCGACCCGGAGGGTCTTCACTTGACTCCCAAAATGGAACAGAATCCATATTCTGGGTTTCAGTAAAAAGCCCACTCACAATAGGACTGTCAGCGACTGCTGGAGGCATGCAATAAAGGGGTATTTCCCCTCCACAATCCTGCGGTTTGCCAAAAAAGCAGATGCGCATCTAGGCTAAAGGAGTAACTAAAAAAAACAAAAAGAAAAGTTTAAAAATCTGGGGTTTCAAAATGCAATATTTTAAGCATTTAGAATAATGATGGAACTAAACATGCTTCAACCATAGGCAAATGCAGGATTTTAGAATGGGAGGGGTTATGATGCTCATTCAATCACAAAAAAAAAAAAAAAGTTCATCTTCAACAAGGAGGATTTACAAATTCTATCCCCTCCCATCACATCAATATTCTCAATTTATTTCTCTCTCTCAAGTGGCATTTTCATTCAGATCTCCATTCCTTTCTTTCTTCAACTACAGTTTTACATCAATGTTGGTCCATAATTTTACATCGTCTAAATCATGTCTTTCTTCTTCTACCTCTAGTCCTTTTTCCCCTCAATCCTCTCAAAATATGCAAATCTCATCTTTCTCTTTAACAAACATTCTTTCCGTTCTGTCCATTGTAAAACTTCTGTTGTTACACTTCAATTTATAGCCTTAGAATTCCCTCAACAGATATTAAAATGTAAAAGTTGTAATGCTTTCTCATTAGAGTGAATACAATAGAATACTCATTATTTTTACAAGTTGATTTTTTTCCTACATCATTGTGTGTTAATAACAATGGTGCTGAGCTCCTAGTCACTGCTACAACTTCTTTAATGCATTTTCTAACCAGTATTTAAAAAAAAAAATCTTTTAAAACCTATAGTAACTTATAATTTGAATGAAATTAGTATTAGGGCCATTCCGTGTTACGTGTGTGACATTTGGAAAACATTTTTTTCTAATTAATCAAGGATTTTTCAATATATTTCTTATTTAAAAATCCAAACAAAGTTCTTTAAAATAATATACACTTTACCATATTCTTTTATGCAGAAACCTATCATTTTGATTTAATAGTTATTTTTTAAATAGCTTTTTAAAAAACGTTACGTGTGTGACTTATAAGAAAAGCAAATTTTGAGTAATGACATTAAATGATATATTTCTGTGAGTTTTATTGTCACACATTTAAATTAAAAAATATGGTAATAATTTATTTACCATACAATCTAAAATCACAGTTAAAATTTAAATTTAATAAATAATTGAATAAATGAAAATTAAAAATCTGCGTTACATGTGAATTCAAAGTTTGCTTTTAAAAATGCATGAGGATAAAAATGTATTAAAATATTACATGATATTTAAACATTTATACAATAAGTCAATCAATAATTATTTTTATTAATGTTTATTTAACATTTCAAATCAACTTTAAGTTATTTTAAATCAATTCATATCTGAACAGAGTTACTTATGAAATTGAAACATCATCCAGTCTAAATATCCCTTTGTTAATCTAATCTTTGTTATCTAATACAAAAGAAACTTAACAAAAGTTAAAAGTTAAAAATTTAGAGTTATATTCTCATCAATTACGTCAGCTATTAATAAAGTTTTAACATTTTTAATACTTTTAGTGTTTTAGAATTATATTTTTCCCAATTAATTTGACTGAATAATCTATATTTTATATAGTTTTCTAATCTTACACCAAAATTATTATTCAATTTAAAGATTAAAAGATTTTTAACCAATTGTATCTATTTATTTTTTCGTTATTTTGATTATTTTTTCCCTATTAACATTATAAATTTGTTCCTAATCTTTTTTTTTTTTTTACAAAATTTTTTTAAAATTTATTTCAAAATCTGTTACACATGTAACAAAATGTTACGTGTGTGACATATTTTGAAAGTTGTACAATTTTTTCATTTTTAATAGATTTTTATGTAACTTTACAAAAGTCATCTAAATATTTAGTTAAAAGAGAAAAATTTGTTTTGTGTTAAAATTTTGACTAAATTAGAAGTAATAAAAGCTTTTTAGATTCAAATGTTACGTGTGTGACAATAGTTTTATCATGCCTCTTCAAAAGTTTTCTAAACTATTAATTTTTTTACAAAATATACACTTCTAACTCTATTCACAGTCTTGAGTATTTCATAAATTGATTTCTATCATTTAAAATAAATAAAGTATGCAAAATATTTTTTAAATTCAGAAATCATCAGTGGTATTTTAATTTCATCATTCTGCAATTTTTTATGTACTTATATATTAAAAGTTATTTTTTTTAATGAAATTTTAGTTTTATAACAAAAATTTGTGCATCATGAGAAAGAGTACAGTTTTTCCTACAAATGAACTTCATTAACATTTTTCTATGTTAAAAACTATGTTTTTGCTCTTTGCACGGAATGGCCCATTAGGTATACTCCAACTGATTTCTAATAATTAATCATAAAACCAAGGGAAACCTAAGGATTTGAAATTCCATTAAGGGCAAGTTGGGATATTTTGTTTAGAGGAGTGGTAAATTAATTAAGAGTGGTTAGTTAAGATATCAGTACTTAATAATATCGGTCTTTAGCAAATTTATTCTATGGGCTGAAAATTGTAATAACCTGCTCGAATAAACAACATATTCACTCAATTTATTCGTCATTCGCTTTTTACTAAACTTACTATTAGAAGCCAACATTTAAAGTTTTAAAATGAACATATTCTGCGCGGGAAAATAAAAATAAAAAAAGTACAAGAAACAATAATCTTCAAATACTGAAAAATGCTAAAGTTTGAATTCCAATAACAAAAGATCAAAGAAAAACTCACTCGGAAGGATAAAGCTTCAATTCGTCGATTTTTCCTAAGAAACCGAACAAAGTGAGCATTTGCTCTTTAGTAGCCGACGGTGCGATATTTGTCACCTGAATCACTCGAGTAGCCATCGTCAATTTCTTTTTTTGATCTTAGATTAAGAAATATTTCCAAAAGCCATGAGAACACGCTATGGCAAACACTATGGCCGCTGACAACCAATCAAAGAAAGTCTCGTTGTTTTTTTTATAGTCAATAATGTAGAAACTATGTTACACCTTTTTTTTATTAATTTAATTATTAGTTTTTAAAAGAAAACTATTTATTTGAATACAAATGATTTTTTTTTTATTTTTATTTAATCTCCTAAATTTAACAGTTACATCATTGAAGCTCCGTGTTGTGTGTTTCATTGGAATGACACCAGACGGCGCAAGTGACAGTCTCTGTAAACCATAGATAATTCTACTGTATTAACCTTATGACAGGGACTGATGGGCAAGAGTTGCCCCTCCCCCACTAAATTATGTGTAAAATAGACGATTTAAATAAATAAATGTGAGTTTCGCTTCGACAATATAAAAAAGTGAATATCTGTATTTTTTTGTCAAATTTATTAATTTCTTGTTAAATCTACTTTATGTAAAAATAAAAAATAAAACAACTTCATCTTTTCTTGATTCTCCTGAGTATTCTCAAAAGACAGGGCTGTCAAAGCTTGGGTTTTTACCTTTCATCTTGAGTTCTGGGGTTTTATTTTCGAAATAGTACAAAATCTTGGGTTTTTTTGTGTATTAATCAAGGCCCCCACCAAAGGGGGGGGGGGGGCAGTTGAGGTCGAATTTTGCTGCTAACCGGAAAATAAAAAGAAATGTATATGAATTATCCTATCACTATTATGCTTTTTTAAATAAATAAGTCTACATTTTATATAAACTATTTTTCTGTTTTAACCGTCTGCATAGAGCTATAATCGTCACACTATTTATTCTAGCCACTGCTGTAGAAGTGTGCTGTAATTCTAATACATATCCTTGAATTCAAGACCGATACTCTCGAACCATTCTTATTAAGTTATTTTAATAAAAATCCATGATTTAAACAAATAATTAATTAAATAAAATAATAAAATAATTTAATTAGAATTATTAAGTCTTTTAATAAAAACAAGTGGGAAATATCTATGAGAGTGAACAATGATGCCGCTCACGGATTGTATTATACCAACATATTACAATTAATATTTCGATTTATTTGTAAATTTGGAATAAGAATATAATTTGTTTCTGTAAATTAATCTGAAATTGCCTTAATATTGCTCTTTATATGCTCGAAGAAGGCCATTTTGAGCAGATCAATTAATAGTTGTTTGATTACTGTCAGTGCAGGCCATTCCATTTCTCAGAAGTGTTTTACATCAGAAGTGATCAAAATTTGATGTTCAAAACAGGTGAAAGTCCTTTAACTATAGTTGGGACTAAATAAGAAGATATTCGTAGGTTATCGATTACAACTTCCAAGCATGCTCCTAAGTACAGCGCCATCTGTCGCACAATGTTGTAACTAAATCCAATATTTCTGATGTCAAGAAGAATCGAATTTTTTTTTTTTTTAATCTTGTATCTTTAAACTGTTTATACATTATTTTTGTATTATTTTATTGTTATTAATATTTTTATATTACCAACATCTTATTATTAAATTTATATTAGGCTAGACTTTACTTTACGGCACAGGTTGTGATGACAGACGAACAAACATAAGGTAAGCATTTTTCACCCTTTTCTTTTTTCAACCAAAAACAATTACGCTTAGGTTAGCCAAGTTAGGTTGGCTTAGCTGCAGGATATAACCCTTCAAATTTGGTTTAGGTTAGCCAAGTTAGGTTGGCTTAGCTGCAGGATGTATGTATTGATAAATAACCTCGCCATTTTCATCCACTCACATCACACAATCGAAAAAAAAATTAGTTCCAAACCTGTGCCGGGAAGTAAAGTTTAACCTTTATATTATTTATAAGATATTAGTTGTGTTTTAATTCTATTTTTTATTTTTAAATTTATTTATTTCACCTTTTTTTAATGTTAAATTGAATCAAACAAATTGGTCTCTTCCGCATATTTAGTGGCCCTGAAAAGGGCCTTTTTATTATTTCTGTGAATTCTAAAAAACAGCCAATACAGAGGTTAATCTGAAAGAGGTTCAAAGCTTTCATCGAAATCACTGTCGTCACTGGAATCGGAAGTAGTGATGAGAAGGGGCTCCACTCGATTCTCAATGAGATGATCTGATTGCCAGTAGGCTTCTTCTACCTGCAATACATGATTGTAAGCAGCCATCCAATTATCTGACGATATATTTTGTACAGCTGCTGTGGTGAGATTTTCAATGTCACTGAGTTTTAGGTCATCCCGATAAATAACTGTTTTCCCTTCGGAATGTACCTGTTTGATTTGCCTTAAATATCTGTGTCGATGAGCTACAATATCAGGCTTTTCGATGTAAAATTGCCTCATGTCAATTCTTCCGTACTTCATTCCTAGTTTCACACAAAGAATTGTTCGTAATGATGTTTTGCCTCCCGTGAATCCAATTTTCGATTGTAATTTTGAAAGAATTTTACTAATTGTTGGATAATCATTCTCTTGAAAACTTTCACTCACCGTGGCTCTGACAACAGATAAATCAAATTCATCTAACTCCAAAATTGGCTTAGGATGTGGTCTTCTTTTTCCTGGCGTTGAAAATGAAATCCCGCCATCGTGTTTCGTTTTTCCCTCGTTGACAACTCTGCAAACCGTCGAATTTGACAAATTTGTTGCGATAGCAGTTTTTTTTATTAATTCATTAATAGACATTCCATCGCCCTCACTCTTAAAATATTGAAAAACATTCCAAATTATACCTCTGGATTGGCTGTGTAAGGTCAGACCTTTCTTACTAACGCACACTTGTTCTTCCAATGCCGCCATGTTTTTTGATACTGTCTGCGTTCAGTATTTCCAGGAATAACTAAAGGATCCCCCTATTCCCGTTTTTATCATATCTTCTTATTTTGTCTCAACCATAACAGTTTCAAGTTAAAGGGATTTTCACCTGTGTGTGACCTAGCTGCGTTCTGCAGCTCCTTCTTACGACAGGGCTGCCAAAGCTTGGATTTTTCCCCAGATCTTGGGTTCTGGGGTTTTATTTTCGAAATAGTACAAAATCTTGGGTTTTTTTGTGTATCAATCAAGGCCCCCACCAAAAGGGGGGGGGGTGCAGTTGAGGTCGAATTTTGCTGCTATCCGGAAAATAAAAAGAAATGTATATGAATTATCCTATCACTTCTATGCTTTTTTAAATAAATAAGTCTACATTTTATATAAACTATTTTTCTGCTTTAACCGTCTGCATTGAGCTATTCTGCATTACAATGATTGCATAGAGTTGATTTTTTTTCTTAGCATCATGTGTAAAGCTATAAAAGTAAATGTTGGTGTTTTCACGGTTTTATTTTAATTTGTTTTCCTTTTTTTCTGTTGCGGCCTATTTGTCACCTTCAGCCCACATTTTGGCTTATTTTTTTCTATGTTTCATACTGTCTCCTCGTCCCTTGTTTTGTTCTGTAAATACATTTTCCCGTAAAAAAAAATTCATTATTTGCATTCATATAAATAATTTTATATTTTAATTTTCATGTTATCACTTGATTTTCAAAAGTTTCGATTTTTGATCTATTACCGTATGTTCCCGTGAGAATTTTATTTATTCTTATTCTCAGAATCAGCTCATTTGATCAATGAACCTTTTAATGAAATCATTGAGAAATGACTTAGAAATGATTGTCTGAATTTCCTAGTAGAGCTTTGCAATCAAATACAAAAGAGATTTTCTTTCAATGAAGATGGCATAGTTGCAAAATTAAAGATATTAGATCCTAAAGTATCCCAAAATCCCAGCATTTCTCCAGCATCCATTATACCACTAGCAGTTTATTTCCCTACGCTTGTACCTGAACATAAACTCAATGTCCTTGATGATCAATGGAGGGATTATCGTTTGTCAGCTGACAAATTACCAATCTCTGCAGAAATTATTCCACAGGATTGGTACAAGTTAAGAGATATTAAAGACGGTCTTCAAAATTCAAAGTACGGTATATTATCAAATTTTATGACAAATCTCACTATTTTGCCACATTCATCGGCGTCCGTTGAACGGATATTTTCATTAATGAACTGCGTAAAAACAAAACATACAAATTCTCTGAAAGCAGAAGCTGTGAATAACAGAATCCTCGCAAAACAGTTGATTACAAGGAATAATAATGATTGCACAACATGGAAACCAAGAAAAGAATTAATTAGAGATTTAGAAGAAAGGAGTAGTTATCCGGGCGAACTAGAGGCGCAAAATCCGGCGATTCAGGTAAATTTGCATAATCCCAAAAATTTGCATATCCCGGCAATTCAGGTACACATTCGCATATTTTTTTGCATAAAGGTCAAGTGACTGAGGGTTTTTCCGGTCATGTGACCAAAACATTAGAATCTCATTAACATATCTCATTTGCATAATTAAAATTTTTTTTACATAACTTTTACATAAAGGTCAGGTGACTGAAGGTTTTTTTTTCCGTAGCCAAAGGGTTAAAGGATGATTGATATTAATACCCAAAGGGTTAAATAATTGAGTAATATATCAAATTTCTCGATTTTTTGTTGAGAATTGAATGATGTCATTTTTAATTCTTCCTACTGTTAAGAAATAAATGAATTAGGACAGTGTCTTTAATGGGGAATTTTTTTGTTGATGTTTTCTATCTTGTATTGATGTGATAAAAAAAAAAAAAAGTATTAAGTGTCTTGATTTGTAGAATATTTTAATGTTGATATGTTTAATTCTTCCTAAACATAATGTTAAGAAATTAACTAGTAATATATTATTTATTGTATTGGAAGGAAAAAATAATTTACTATTAGTTGTTGGTTGTTTCTTATTGATAATGTTTTTAGGTAAGGAAAGAAGTACAATCAGATACAAGTTTATCTCTTTTTAAGTATATTTTTTATTTCTTTATATAAAAAAAGTTACATATATACAACTTTTATCAAAGGAGGATACAAGTTGATTTAGACTTTGTAAAACATTGACTCCATGTGTAACGTTGTGTTACCTTAGAAGGAGGCTAATGTTTGATAAAAGGGGGAGATGGGGGAGAGGGTAACTGTCCTTTCCGGATTTTTTTTTTCCCTCCCCTCTCTTCTTATTTTTTTCCCTATTTTGGTGTTTTGTTATTATACCTTTCCTTTTGGGGGAGTTTTCAGTCATTATTAATCTAATTTTTGTCATGGGATATATAACGATGTATTGTTGTAATATTATGGGGAATAGGGTTGTAAAAGTGTTGTTTTTAATTTTGAATTTGAAATGTATTTGCTGTGAGAACAGAGTGATTTATTGTTGTTAATGAAAAGTGATTTGTGTTTGATTGTATAAGAAAATAAGTGTGTGATTTGATGAATGGAACATGGGTCTAAAAGGTTTAATGGGTGTTTTTGGTGCTTTGTTTGGTAATGCAGTTCCGGGGGTACCTTGAATTTGTGTAACTTTAAAGGATTTTTGTTTATTTTTTGTCATGGAAAATTCCCAGACAAAATGGAGGGTATAGCGAGGAGGAGATGGACCTTGAACCCGTCACGTGACCCACACAGAACATAGTTGCGATTTCTGACCGTGACGTAGGGAGTGGGCAGGGGCTTATGTTCGGGTCAGATGTTAAATATATAAGATTTTATTGGGTTGTTGTGCGGTGACGTAATGTGTTTGCGTGAGGGGAGGGAAAAAGGAGGCAGTTTCTTTTCGGGAGCGGGAGAGAGATGGACCTTGGTCAGTGAGCTGAACAGTCGGGCAGAGGACCGGTCTGCCGACCAGTATCTACGGCGGAGCCGACGAGGCGCCCGTACGCAGGAGATAGTTCAAGTGACCGGGTTAGGAAAGGGACGGATACGTTGTCCCCAGTGCCTGAAAGATTCTGCGGCGAACCACGATTTACTTCAGCCGGCGAGCCGACGAACGGACTGTCGTCAGACGGGCCAAGAGCGGACTTTAAAGAAGCCACAGGTCGCCTGTCCCAGCATTGAAGGTGTGCCGCAGGGAAGCCATCCGAGTCTCCGGCGGGACAACTGTCAGTGAGTAAAAAACTTTAATATAGAAGGAAAAGGAGGGGTGCGAGAAACATCTTTCTTTTCTGAGTCGATACTTACGACGGAAGGGCCGAAGCAAAATCAAAACTGTTATACTTATACAAGGCCGAAATGAACCGAGATCCCTGTCCGAGACACTCGAAGTGAATCAGAGAAAAGACTCTAGAAGGTGCGTGTTTCGAGCCCGAAACACAAGGTGTTGCCCGACAAAGAAAGGGGAAAGGCGTCAGACTCTCTAAATTTTGTTGAATATTATCGAACCCAGGGAATGTGGTTCGAAATTGCTATAGTTGTTATTCACCTGGGGATGATTTTGTACTGAGAGAGGCATTTTTCCCGGAATGTCCCAGTGGTTTTAATCCCCGACGGCAACCAATCAAACCCGGCACGGCGTCACGAACTTTTGCGGGGTGCTTGAACTTTGATTCCGACAGTAGAGTAGAGTCATACGAACAATTTATATATAATTTTGTTGCCGGTGACTGTTAAAGTAATGTTGTTCGAAAAAATGTTAAAGTTGTATTACACGTAGGTTTTGAACGTTCAAAGAAAGAGTTTTTGGTTTAATTATACTAACCTTGAACATATGAGCAAGGCATGCGTATCTCGAAAGTACGAGATTCGTGAGTTTGTTTTTCTTTTTAATGATACATATATTTTGATGTTTTATTATCGAAGCTACAGCTGGGATATCTAGGTACCTAGGGGTAGGGAAATGGGGTGTGGGAAACAGTGGACGGAGCATGCGCAACCACAAAGGGTTAATCTGGGTATTGTTTTGAGTGATATTTTCCATTATTGTATTTACCTTGTATTATGATTATCATTGGAGCTCATTCTATCGTAATCAATCTCATTAATGGTAAACTGAGTTTGTTGATGTAATTTTTACTTCATCCTGAATAAAAGAGTTTATGTAAACTGTATATTTTCCTTTTGCCATTTGCCTTTTTATGGGGGTCATTGGGGGGCAATTTGACAGTGTTAATGCAATATTATTCAACTAACAACCCAAAAAGGGGGGGAGTGACGTCATCGAAAAGAAAGGTATATTAAAAAAACAAAAACAAAAAAAAAACAAAAAACAAAACTAATAATAATAACGACATCTTTAGCGGGTCGATAGGGTCAATGTCAAGGTCGCCAAGCTGTCGTGAACTCATATGGGCCCAGCCACGATAGGACCACAAACGATCCATAGCTGATATCGACTGGTAATTGTTGAGGTGTGTTGTTTTTTACCTTTTTATTTATTCTAAACAGGTAGCAGGGTTTGAGTTTTCGGTTTATTTCTTTGATTTTTCCGTAACGATCAGCCCGTTACACATGTCAGAACTGTCCGTGGGGTCAAAAACAAAATCGTGTCTCTTACACTTTTTCAAGGGACCGTAACTGTCTTCTGTCTCTTCCTGAAAATTACGTTCTGGGATGAGTTGAGAGAAAGGTGATGAATGTAACGCCAACTTTAAATTTCTCCAAGCTGGACGTTTCATTTGTATAAACTTGCCACCATCGGTGATCTGGATACATACTTCATAAACGGAAGGTTGAATTAACTGAATTAAAATCCCACTAACCGTTTGAAAAGCTGACAATTCTGCCAGCTTATTGGATTTCGTATCTCTTTCCGCTTGGCAATAGGCATTGGTGATGTTTTGATGATCTTCTAAAATTTCTTTTAGTGATTCTCCATCGAGTTCCAATCCTTCACCAAGAGATTCGAATTTGTGTGTTTGTCTCGAATAATAATGTTTCTGCAGTCTAATAACATTATCTTTCAAGACCAATATGATATTTTCTCCTAGTGACTTTGAATTTGATATTGCTTGTATTGATGATGTGATAGGTAAATTCTGGAAAAGAAAAAAATTTTTTTTGTAAATGATTGTTCATTTGTAAAAGTGTTTCAACACCAAATTAAAAAATAATTTAAATTTAGAGATAGAAAAAAAAATACAAGTTCTGAATTAAGGATGTTATTTAAACTTTACTATACAGCAAACCAAATATAATTGTATTTAGAAAGAAACAAAACTTAAACAACAAAGAAAAAAAAAATTTTATCTTACCAAAGCCCTAAGTTTACGATATCGCAAACTTCTTTATTAAATTAACCATAAATACTTCTTCACAGATCCAATATTTCGTCTTATATATTTCTCAAAGACTTCTTCAGGGTAAAAACAAAATAAGACAAAACAAAACAATAACAAAACAAAATCTGTGAAGAAGTATTTATGGTTAATTTAATAAAGAAGTTTGCGATATTGTTATGAAGATCTCAGATTTTGATTGCCCTAAGTTTACGATTCTCTGCTAAGTCTTGCAACTGGGAGAACATTTTCTGAGTGAATTGATGTGAAAAATACAACAAATAAGCATTTTATATACACACAAACACATGTAAGTTGATTCTTATTGGTTAAACATGTACAAGAACGCTATTGGCTAAAGATCACGTGATTAATACTTGCTTATTGGTTAAACCCAATCTCTGAATCTTATTGGATAAACTAAGGCTCCCTTGTGGCAAGAGAGTGACTGATTTTAGCTATTTTTCAACATAAGAACTGAGTATGTGGAGACATTTCTCCCATCTTGGCACCAGTTTTAGTATAACTTGTTCACAAAACTTTGTTTTCGGCTATTAGCCAACTGTGCATCACTGATTTGACGTCTTTATCTGAATCGAAGCCTTTGCCGCTCAGGAATTTTTTCATTGATCCAAACACATGAAAGTCTGAAGGACAACGCACCGAGAAGTTAGGCAACTGAGGGCTGCAATGACACCAATACGGACATTAACATTGTCTTTATTGACGTTACTTAATTTTATCTTTTTGAGTTTCAGAAGTTTTTGAACTGATTTTTGCATTTCATTATTTTGTAGTGCACCATATAAAATATCCGATCGTGATTTATGGCAACCCTGTTTGTTTGTATTGTATGGCTTTAAACATTATATTGTTTGAAATATTGTATGGGCTTAATTTCAACTTTTAAGCAAGCGAATCACAAGCAATGTTCGACCTGCAATTTCAGTGTTTGTGAGGTGATTGGCTTGAAGACAGAAGATCACAATATAGTAATAACTGAAAGTATTTTATATGAAAACACTCAAGACGTCGAGGCTGTACCAGTTTTAATAGCCATGATTTTTTTTAAAATCAGAGAGAAAATGCCTCTCTTTGCATCTTTTCATCAGATGAATTACAAATTGGTGAATAGGAAGCATAATTAAATCCAACTGTAAAAATCGTGTCAAGAGAGCTTCACCAATCACAACATCGAGTTGTTCCATTTTCTTGGCTTCGGAATGGAACAGGAATGGTTTTCTTCAGCGAGTCCATCCGTCAGAGGGAGTCTGCAGTCTTAAACTGGAATTGACCTAACATTCTGTATTATCCCTTGAGGGTCTATTAAAAGAGCTTAAAAATAAAATAAAATGAAAAATAAGATAACAACAATTTTTTTTTCCTTTCCCTGTTTCGTATAGTTGGGGAGATATTAGATCCCACATTGGGGTGTCTTAGTAATAGAAATATCGTTGTTGTAGCATTTCTGGGATCTAATCATCAGTTTCGTGGAACTTGTGCAAATAATTGTTCCTTTGGGTGCCACAGATGATGGAATGGTTTATATCTAGCATGTGACCTGTTTTGGCCCAATGGCACGCCGTTGCGTATTGAGTGTTTTTTTTTGTGCTCGGCCATGCGATTTTCAGCCTCTTTTTTTATTTCTTAAATGTACATGCAGGTTTTTCCTGTATTTTCCATACACCGTATTCCGTTAGTGACTCATGTCTTCTCTATATTGTCATGCAGGCTTTCTTTATTTCTTTTTTTTCCTCCTTCAGGATGTTTTTAAATGCCTGTGTGATCTTGCTTAATATCTTTATGTTGTGAGGATTTAAAATGGGATTTAATTTCCTATGCAGGCTCTCTTGAAACAGAATTTACAGATGAATTTGGCACTGTTATCCACTTTTCTGTTTCCAAGTGGTGCGTTAGCTCTCTTTCTAGCTGGTCGTTTTGTTTTGGCTATTATTCTATCTACAGGGTGGGCTAAAAGTCCCTCCCCATAGGAGATCGCCCAATACTAACCTCATCTTCTGGGGATATATTAAATCCCTCGTTTACTCTATCAAGATCCACGACCTCAGGCATTTTCTCCAACGCATTACCAAACACCAGAAATAATGGTGATGGATACCTGTTATCAAGGGTTCGTCACAACTTCCACTGCCGCGTGCAGATCTGCTTTGAACTCCGTGGCCAGCACATCAAACTTTTATAGGTATATTTTCCTATGGGGAGAGACTTATGGCCCACCCTGTATAAAAGTTGGGGATAATCATTATTTAATAGAATGGCTTTAATTTTTGTTATCTCATCTTCTAAGAGTATTTTATTTGAATTAATATTAATATATACTTACGAGGAAACGGAAAGGGAATATAGAGATGGCTTTAGGTTCGATATGGAGCAAGCAATGAGTTTGGTCAAGTACATACATAAGCTGCAAATATTCATGTTTAATGGTAAGGTATATATATTCAAACAATAGGGCTATTTATTGGGCTGCTTTTGTAAGCTGTTGTGGCAGTGTGTCATGAAGTTCATTGAGGAGACAGCATGGAAGCAGAAACAGGTACATGACAATGTGATGTATTTATGTCATTGATACATAGATCACATGTTCTTGATCCTAACTAAAGACAAAAAACACGAGATATTAAACGAATTCAATCAGGTGCATAAAAACATCGTCCTAACAATGGAAACAGATGTAAACAGAATATTGCCATTTTTAGATGTACTCCTTATTATGGATAATAACTGCTTTCTTAAATAGAGTAGGCCGATATCACTGTTTATTATCAAAACAATGCTTGCATACAAAATCAATGTAACAAAAAATAATAATAAAAATAAAACCTCAAATTAGGAAAAAGGACAAGGAACCAAATCATCAATCATGATAAATGGAGAGCCTTTTGAGTCAAGCTCAGACCATGGGACAGCTATTTCGAACTTATTAGACTCTCCTCAGCCACAGCTACCCAGCAAGCAAAATCCCAAAAGGTATATGAGGGGAAGAATAACATATTGATACAAAGTTCAGAAGTCTTCTCGATTGGCCAGTTAATGTCCTGTGATTGGCCGAATCGGGGGACCAATCAGCGATGTGTCTTGTCCTCTCACCAACTGGCGGACCTAAGAGACAGCATCGCAGCTAGCCCTCTCCGAGTGGCGGACCGAACAGAGAGCTCTAGAGAGATTCTTGAAATACGAT
>JAFIDM010009631.1:1944944-1955314 GCA_023159025.1 Thereuonema tuberculata
CTTTTTTCCCTTTACCTTCCACCCCCTCTCCATCTCACAGTGCGGCCGCCATTTGCTCGGAACAAACATCATGAGCAACTTATCTGAGAAACTAACGACGGAAGTTGTTAATTCTGCGCTTTCCTTCATGTGATTGACTTTTATACATCTCCCGAAGAAGGCCCGAGGCACGGGGCCAAAATATCGAGATAATATCTCATCCCGGAGTGAGGAAATCCCTCAAAAAAAAGGACCTACACAGTATCATGTCTCACTCCTCCTTCAGGACCAAACTATAGCTCATTATGTTTGTCTTTTCGGCAATCCTTTGAGGGTCGGCAATGAACTGTTGGCTTTTAAAATATCATCAAGTAGGGTTGCAGTTATCCAACCTTTTTGGTGTGCTTTTTTGTTCATCCTGTTGATATCAGACTTGTTTTTCATTTTGATTTACTAAGCAAAATCCTTCAAAACTATTTTTAAACTGCTGACACATTTATATGTAATCATCATGGTTTAAAACCACAACCTTTGTCAGCTTTGGTGAAAAATAATTTATCATTCTGAGCTTGTAATGCTGTGATTTCTTTATGCTGCCATTGATTTAGGGCCAATTTCATTCTTTTTTTTTTTGTTGAAATTCTTTGATGATATTTCCGATATTCTTTCTCATGGCTGTCCTTTCTTGAGTATCTACCGTGCTTCTATATTGGTTAAAGTGTCTTATGATACAAATTCTTTCCTTTCCAATATTATGATTGAACCCCCCGCTTAATATCTCTGTCTGCATAGTAATTAGTTGGAAATTGCTGTTGTTGATAACCTTAACATTGTGACTATTGAGTTCTGTAGAACCTTGCATAATTCGGTGGGTTAGTCTTCCTAATTTTTGACAATGTCGGTGGGTGATAGCTTTTTTAGCGTAATGCGCTTTCTTGGCTCTCATAAGAAGAACTCATACGAATTCCTCATGTGTAAGTTTTTTGGCCAATACATTACTTAGTTTTTTTAGTTGTTGAATTATAATATCTTTTTTAATGTGCGCCTCTTTAATTCTTTCAGATGTGAGCAACTTCTGGATTTTTTGTTTTAATTCTAAAATCTTACTGTTCGTTTGTTTTATTTTCACTTTTCAACCTACGGGTGTTAAATTGTATTTCTTACAAAAATTATTGAAAATAGTGAATGCTTTAGTCACTTCCAGCTATTTTTTGGAATTCAATGAATTATCCCTTATAATGCTGACAATGGTTGCATTTGTCACATTCATAATTAAAAAGTTTTTATGTGCAGTTTAAAATTCAGATGGATATGGCCAACCATACTTGCACTATCTACAGTTTAAAAATATATAAAAACACATTAAAAACTCACTTTCAAGTCCTCATGCTTTTAGGACCCCTTGTCAAGTGGTAGTAGATTTTCATCGGCTTACATGTTATATGTACATACGATCCTCAAAAACAAGATCACAGGCAAGCAGACAATAGCTTCCGACAAAAAAGACTATCAGATGGAGTTCTCAACAACATTTCCGGAGAATGAAGGCAAAGCAGAATGCCAATGGGAGGATGAAGCCGATGGAAATCTCTTACCACTTGATAAGGGGTCGTAAAAGCATCAGGACTTGAAATTGTTGTGAGTTTTAATGTGTTTTTATATATTTTTAAACTGTAAATAGTGCAAATGTGGTTGGCCATATACATCTGAACTTAAATCCACATGTTGAACTGTTACGCATGGACACAGCTCATGCAAGTTGTAATTTATTACTGTCAAGGGGTGAGGTTGTGCTACAGATTCTGATAAAACAGTCTAAGAGGTATCCCGGAATTAAAATTATTTAGAAATAAATTCAATTCCATAAATCACTGAATTTAATATCTTTTGTGAATACTTAGATTTTTCAGAATAGCAAATTAACACAGACAATGAATAAGGTAATCTTTTTTATTTGCCAAAATAAAGATGAATACAAAATGATATTTTATTAATATTGAAGCTATATTGAAATACAATTTCAAAATTAAGCTGACATTATTCCGTCACTTTCTGAGCTCGGACAAATACTTGTGCTAATTCATCGTAATCATATGTTCGTTTTAGGAAAGTATCGACTAACCTGATTCCTGATATGGTCTGAAAAAAAAAAAAAAAATTGGAATCTTAAGAAACTTTCTTTAGAATTAGGCATTTAAAGGCTTTGGTGAGGTGAACTATTTTTTGAATAGAATCTTTTTCCATAAATCTAATTTAGCTTATTAAATTATTTGATCCATATTTTTTCTAGTAAATTTATATTGCAGAAATTTTATAAGTTAGGAAATATTAGGAAATTAATGAAAAAGATATCTAGGTCAGATTTTTTTTATTTAATTTTTTTGCAGAGTTAGCTATTCTGTTGTTCTCTTTCTCTTTCTTTATTTGCATTTTTTTTGCATGTGAGGAACTGTCTAATTCTTGCACTATTATAAATTCTATATTCATTTATCACACACACTGTCTGGTCACAAAATACAACGGCATCCAAAACCTAAGGAAGACCACTAGATCTAATGGTTGCAAACACAAAATCAGATGAAACAGCTTATGGCAATTTGCATACCTGTAGACGATCAGTAGAAATGTGGCATACATGCAAATTTGTGAATCATGCTTACCAAGGTCACGTAGTAGCACTGAAACAGTTAAATGGCAAATTGGTGTGATGGGCAAATTGTGTTTGAAGGTACCGTTTGATGTGAAGGAAAGAAGTGACGAACATGAAATTTTTGGTATGTCACAATGACATCATCTAGATGATTTCACGCATAGCTGGAGGATAGCTGGAGGAAAGTCGTAGAGTAACTGGTGTTGCCAAGAAGTTAGGAATTGCCCATAGTGTTGTTACTTGGCTCTGGGTTGTGTTTCGAAGACATGGAATGTTTTCCAAACATATGCGATGAGGCTGCCCTCGCTCTACGAAGATGCATGAAAACATACTTTTAACTGTAACAGCGAAATGTAATAGCCCAACATGGCTGATCAGCTTACAAATCACCTCCATTTCAGCACAGGAATGTGACAAACTGTGGCGAGACATCTGTGGCTTATCTGGCTATGTGCCCGGAGGTTTGTAGTCTGCTTCCCCTATCCAAAACTCACAGTAGCACAACTTTGCAGTGGTGTTGACTCCATAGAAATTGGACAAGTCATCAATGGGCCACTCTACTCCTCACAAATGAGAGTTGTTTCAGTTTTTCCTCAGATTCTATACGTCAGCTGATATGGAGTGAAAGTGATAGTGTTTATCGTCGAAACAATGTGCAGGAAAGGCTGCAGATATTGGCAGTGGTAGGGTCGTGGTGTGGGGAGGCATCATGATTGCTAAATGCACTGAACTACAGGTATTGGAAAATGGGACTATGACTGGCGAACGATACTGCAATGAAGTTCTTCTATGTCATGTTTGATTGTTCGATGGTACTGTAGACAAAGACTTTCTATTCATGGATGGCAATACACCCTCTCATCGAAAGCAGTGCAGATACTTTTGCAGACTGAGGCAATTCATTGTATTGACTGGCCAGCATGCTCCCCAGACTCAAACCCCATCAAACATGTCTAGGATGCAATGGGGAGACGCACGAAACCTTCCCTCCTGAAACCAAGCAGGGACTCATTTGTGCTCTGAAGGAGGAGTGGATCAATTTGCCTGGTGCTAAGCACGCCACGACATTATGCGATCTGCATTGCAGTTTGGGGTAGCCATATTCCATAATGACATATCTCTCTGGCTGGTTATCTGTCAGCACTGTACATCCATTCTCCAACTATGTCCTTTGGAAATTTTTAACTTTTGCAAATAAAATTACTACAACTTACTTTTTACTTCATTTATAACACTGTTTTAATGTCATATCCTGTGTTCATATTCTGGCAATGCATCTATGTCCATATTTGGCTTCAGTCATGAACTGTTTTCAAATACAGGTACAAATGTCATCCATCCTTAGGTTTTGGAAGCCTGTGTCCTAGCAAACTCATCAGTTTGACTGAGAAAAAACTTGATGAGATCCACTGAGAAAACTGGGAAATTTGCGTTGGCAACATTTTGTTTGATAACTCTATGTTATAGTTTCATACTACAACATCCCACTGATTTGAATAAAACACTGTTGGCAAATTGTCAAATTAATGAAGAAAATAGATGGAGTGAGGCCAATGTACATTTCACTCAAGAGAAATTTAAGTTGGTGAAACAGCTTAATATTTTTTGTTCAATAGCTTTTGTTCAATATGGAACAATCAGATAGTTCATGGGTAGAAACCAGCACAAATACATTGTAGGGAAAGTAATAACTTTTTGTAACATGTAATAACCTCTGAATGAATAAATCATATCTCTCTGAAGTTGAGCTACGATAAGCTTCAAATATGTTTTGTTGCCTGCAAAAAAATTAATACTAAATGTATTATGTGGAGTTATTCCCTTTTCAGCCAGGTACAATAATCAATGTTTAGTATGTTAGTGATCTGTTTTATAGTGTTTGGGAATGCTACCATAAGAGGCAAATACCTTATCTTCTTTAGTCAATATTTCAACTCAAGCATGCATGAGACAACTCAAAATCAATCTCCTGAATTGATGCAATATAAATGTTATCTATTTATTCCTCAGAAGTCTAAAGTTTAACAATGATGGTGTTCGCAGTTCACCTCTGACCTATCATTGATTCCCATGTGGCAGCTTAATCATTCCAAATATTTATACATATACAGGACAATTCAAAAGGGAAATTGTATTTTGAAATTGGAACTTTGGAATTGTATTGAGAAGTTCAAGTGGAACAGTATCTGCATAAGAGCCATATCTACTAAAGTTAACATGTAGCACTATACTGACATAAAACTGTCTACAACAATCTGGCATAAAGATTTCAAAATCAATCATAATGTTACCAGCAAACTTGTATGCAATTCAACAGTGTAATTCAAAGAATACTAACAAATGAGAAACTGATGCTGTTATATTATGAGCTGAAGTTGACTGATCTTGTTCTGCTTTCCTGCTATCTATATATATACTATGTGATCAAAAATATCCAGACACCCCTCTACAATATTAAACTGAATCCTAGATGGTATGATGATATTACGTACTGGTATAAAAAGAGGCAGGAGTCATGTTTTGTTAATTGATACGAAATATCAACAGCAGAATGGGTTAATCAGCAGAGCTCAGTGACTTTGATCGAGGACTGGTCATTGGCTGCCACTTGAGTAATAAGTCTGTCATGATTAAAGTTACTGAAACCAACTGTTGGTGACTGTGAATTGGAAACAGAAAGGCGCAATCACAACTTAACTGTGACTGGGTAGGCCATGTATACTGACAGACTAGGACCACTGAGTGTTGAAGGTTGTTCATGCAAATAGCCAGACATCAATTGAAACAATCACCTGTGAGTTTCACACTTTAACCAACACAATGACAGTTAGCTGAGAGGTCAGGGGAATGGGTTTTATGGTTGAGCAGCTGCTCACAAACCAAACATTTCGCCTATGAATGCTAAGCTCCGCCTAAAGTGATGTAAAGAGCGACGCCACTGGACAGTGATGTGGAGTGATGAATCATGTTATACCATGTGGCGGTCCGATGGGAGGGTCTGGATATGGCGAATGCGCAGAAAACAATATCTGCCATCATGTGTAGTGACGACAATGAAGTTTGGAGGTGGTATTATGGTGTGGGTTGTTTTTCATGGAATGGACACTGGCTCTCTTGTACTGCTACACAGAAATATAAGTGCAGAAGGGTGTACAAGGACATTTTGACTACTTTAAGTATTGCCTATAGTAACGGACTACTTCAGTGATGACCACTGCATCAACCAGCATGACACCGCTCAGCGTCATAAAAAGTGAAGAGTTATGATTTGTTGATAATAAGGTTCTGGAAATGGACTGGCCTGCGCAGAGTCCCGACCCAAACCCCATCAAACACCTATGGGAGGAATTAGACTGCTGACTTTGCTCCAGACCCCAACATCTCACATCACGACCTGCTCTGGCTACATCTCTTAAGGCTGCCATTTGAGTAGGCTATATCGATGGCAATGTCAGGATAGATTGCCAGTGAATAAAAAGCTCTGTCTTACATGTTCCATATCGCCTTCCATCAGACGGAAAATTTGCACTTCTCAATTGTTGCCATACCTATGTATTGTTTAAGGAAAAAATAGCATTGATTTATATAAAAATTATAAAAATCATTTATTTAATGCATTGAATAGGCGAAAGAATGTTTTTAATTAATCAAAATAGAAAGTATTTTAATTTTTCATCTTGTATTTCTTTGTTTTCAGTTTCGATATTTCTCGTTAAATCTCGACCAACCATGGAATGTTTTCGAGATTTCAATCGCTCATCGATTCAAATTTTCAGGCCGAAATTCTGTTATGATTTTGGTTAATAATGTAGCTTTGTCTGGAAGCATCCACAAAAACATAAGGAAAAGATGACCGCCATTCGTGAAAATCATTTTTGTAATCGGTAATTTGGAATAAATAAGATACAAATCGATTGGACTTCAAAAGTTCTACTATTCGCCACCAGGAGCGCTAGTGTCAATGGCATGCCATCTCTTTGAAATTAGAACACATTCTAAATTAGAGCAGGAGGGGTAATGTGGTATCAATCCCGCCATGAAGCGATAACATTCAAATGGTACATGTAAAGCAGCCTTTAGAAAGAATAGGCAGTCATTCCTCCAGAGAGGTTCAGGCACCTGGTGGAAAGTCTATCTAGCAGAGTCACAGCTGTGATAAAGGTGAAAGGTGGACCCACTCCATACTAATGTCCATTACTGAAAAGTCTGACTACAATTTCAGGTAGATGTCCAGATATTTTTGATCACATAGTGTGTATATACACACACTTTTTGTTTAGAATATAATTATTTAAAACTGAGTACAATTATGACAAGAATAAAGCATATGGGATTTTTAGACCATGCCTATATTCATTAATGATTTGAGAATAAAAGATAGAGAGAGAGAGAGAGAGAGATAGGCTTAAGAGACCACAGGGAGTGGAAGGGAAGGAAGATGTATGGGTTGGCTATCATTTGTGGGTTATTGTCAAATGTATCCTCTGTAATGTTTGGAGGATAAAGCTAGATGGAATTCAGGGAACAAACTCAAGATGAAAACAACTGCATTTGTGAAATACAAATTTATTATGAGGGGCAGCCAAATGATTTACTATGCTAACTGGTACTCATCATTTGAACATGCAGGATTTCCAGAATGTATATCACATGTTCTAGCACATCTATACATAGAGGAGATTAGTGTATTATGGACCATCGTGTAATGCGGACCATGATGATATTTAGCTGTTCACCACTAGCTGGCAGAACCGTCCCTTTGCCTTTAGTGAATATTATTGTTATCCAAAGCAGGAGGTGAATTGTACATATGTGTCTTCATTTGGCGATTATTAAAGTGTGTTTTCCGTTTTATATGATCATGGATGTAATAGGTATGTTAGAATGAATGTATTACTTTCTGCTGTTAGGTAATTTTAATATAATTTTCACGTTAATAGTAGCAAATGTACTTAATTTCTTCACAATCTAGACATGTGTTTTATGCGCGCCATTTTGCATAGCGATGTGTGATTGGAAACAAATGTTGCTCCGTCCATGCGTGTAATATGAACCATGCGCTGTTGTGTAATATGGACCACTGGTTGCTAAGCATATTACTATGAGCCTGAAGCTTGTTTTATTTAATATATTAAACGAAAAGCACAAATTAGGGCTTGCTTAATGTAATTCAAGTCGTACAATTTTTATGATTTAAATTTTTCAGAATTCGATCCATAAGGGGGGGTAAAGAGGGGCAAATTTTAAAATCACCATATCTCATAAACCAATCCAAATAAAATCGTGAAACTTCACATGCCTACAGTATGACTATTGTTTAGTGCATTAAACTTGTTGGAAAGGAAAGCTTGTTTTCAAAAATTATTTTAATTAATTTCTTGTTATGTTTTGTTTTTGTTTACTTGGTCCATATTACAGGACCGTATGTGTAATATGGACCAACGACACGAAAATAAAAAAATTATTTCCTGCAATTATTGATAATTACCAGAGTACTTTACCATGTTTGAACCATGTAGCTATACAATTATAATGAGCAGCCAACAAATTAAATCTTTTTATGTTAATAATTTAAGGTTTATGAGCATTCTTGCTTAGGGAATCCATAATATACGGATCTCCCCTATATACATTCGTATTTGTGAAAATTGCTACATCATGAAGGAACCATCAGAATGGAAGGAAATTTATTACACACACATTACTAATAGTGATACAAACAAACGATTAAAGTTTCAGAGCAATACAACAACAGTACTTGCAAAAAATCAGTAATGTGTAAAGCCTCCACAAGCTGCAATAAGAGCTGCTAAATGCCGTGGCATCAAACCAAACAGGCCTTGGATGTGTTCCTGGGGTATCGCTTACCAGGCTGCTTCCATCCGAGTCCACAGTTCATCGGTACTGGCTGCTGGATGACAATGACGGGCTAGTTGCCGAATCACCATATCCCAGATATGTTCAATAGGTGCCATATCGGGCAAACATGCAGGCCAGGGAAGAAAGGGTATCTGTCTTGCTTCGAAGACAGCTTGGAAGTTTTTGGCAACATGTGGTCGTGCGTTCTCTTATTGGAATATGGCTCCAGGAGTGTGCTGAAGGAATGGTATGACTTCAGCCTCCACAACTTCCCTGATGTAGTAGTTCCTGTTAAGAGTGCACACAATTCTTAGCAGCCGAGATCGCCTATGATACCCAATTGCTCACCAAACCTTCAAGCCTGTCGTTCATTAAGTATGATGCTGGACAATGCAGTCTGGAAGACTGCGCTCACTTTGATATTATCTAATGCATATAAGGCTATCATTGTAACCCAAGTTGAAGCAGGACTCGTCTGAAAACACAACATGGTGCCAATCTGCATGCCAGTGGGTATGTTAGTGAGCCCATTGTAGCCTGAGGCATCGATGGTTCAGGCCCAAGGGAATCCTCCACATAGGAATGAATGCATGCAGTCTTCTGCACAGCAGATGCCGTCAAACTGTGGAACCAGACAATGTCAGAGCTGTTGCAGTATTCCAATGTTTTCCTAATACTCGAGAAGAAGAAGAAGCTGAACGATCAGTAATTGCCAGACAGATCAGGTGTCTATCATCCTGTGGTGTTGTCACATTTTGTTGTCCACTTCTAGATTTTCACTCATCCTGTTCTCGTCAGTCCACTGCTTCCATACTCACATTGCTGTCGTGGCATTATGCCCTGAATGAGCAGCAATTTCGCAATATGAAAATCCTCCTTCACATAAGTCGATCATTCAGCCCCGTTCAAACCCCGTAGCTTGCTTATAAGGCGCCCTTTGACATCAACAAGGAAGACTGACTCCACTACATACGTCTACATCACTGACGATGTAAAACTACTTGTCTGGATCCACAACAGTCCTCTACTTATATGCTCTTACACAACAGTTCAGAGGGCACTGTTGAGTCTAGGCATGTGCAATCATTCCCAAATTTTAATCATTTGCATGTTTGCTTCACAGTGTTGCATTTTTCACAAACATGACTGAATAAAAGTAAATCCTTTTTCTCGAGAATCACGTAAGATTCAGGGGTAAATATGGTATCAAATTAAAGGTTCTGTTGCGGAGGAGTGCACGAACATGTTGATTCTTGTTTTAATAAAAAATTTCATAAAATATTGAAAGCCTCCTGGATCTCTGTCATTGTGTCCTCCTATAATTAGAAAGTAATTGAATCAGTTCGCATGTTAACTTAATTTTCGCTTAAATATGATTAAAAGATCTTATTTAATCTGAATTGTCACTTAATTATAATTAGGAAAACTATATTTCCAACTGTAGAATTTCTATGGGTTCTACTTGTTCAGTTATATCATGAAGTGTTATGTGAAGTAGCTACATCATTATTTCTCGGAATAATTTTACTGTGCAACTATCCAAATAAGAATAGCACATGATAATTTATTTCTAATGACAAAGCAGTTTTCTGCAGTCAAGACCCATCAGTGAATGGTGATTGTTTATGGTAAACACAGTCTTAGAGAATCTGTGGTGATCAAATGTTGTCAGAAAATCCAATGTGGAATGTTTGAAATGTGGAACCCAGTTTTTTTTTTTTAGCTCATAAATGCTTGACTTAGAAAAAATGAAATAACACACTATATATTGCTTGCAAATGCATGTGAAAGGTAAAGAACATAGTATATATACAACCTTTGTCATAAAAGTTCCAGGACTGGCACAATGTAAAAAATAAAATATTCAACTTATTAACTAACG
>JAFIDM010009631.1:1955324-1975412 GCA_023159025.1 Thereuonema tuberculata
GGACTGGCACAATGTAAAAAATAAAATATTCAACTTATTAACTAACGGTCCTTGTTTCCTTCAAAGTAGTCCCCTCTGTAACTGATTCACTGCTGTCAATGTTTCTGAAGGTTTTGGAAACAGCCTGAGAAAGCTTCTTTTGGTATGCTCTTCATCTCATCCATCGGGACCTTCTGGATAGCTACAATGTCCTTATGCTGCTTTCCTTTCATCTTTTTCTTCAGCCGGGGAAACGGGAAGAAATCGCACGGTGACATATCAGGAGGATGTGTAATAGCTATAATTTGATGTTTAGCAAGAAATTCCTGAACCGACAGAGCAGTATGTGGTCTTGCATTGTCATGCAATAAAAGAACCATTGTCCAGATGCCCACAAGTCAGGTCAGCAGCACCAAATTGCCTCCCACAAACGTTTTAGAACGTAAAAAGTTTGGTTTATTGTTTGTCCCTGAGGCACATATTCATGGTGAACAATGCCTTTGGCATTGAAGAATGCAATCAATTTTGTTTTTGTTTTTGATGGTTGCTGCTTAACTTTCTTTGAAGCTGGTGGACTGGGATTTCTCCATTCGGTACTTTGCCACTTCGTTTGTGGGTCGTATTCATAACACCATGTTTCATCCTCGGCGAACATGGGATCATTGTTTGCCCTTTTTAAGAGTTCAGAAGCAATTGATGTTCGGTTTTCCTTCTTTTCTTGTGTGAGCATGTGAGGAATGATTCTTGAATTCAGTTTCTTTTTTTCCAAATCCTGTCGTAACATTTGGTAAACCTATTCATACAAAGTTCCTCGGATGACATGCATACAGTGACATGACGGTCTTCTCGTAGCCTGTTCCTGATGTGATCCACATTGTCTGCATTCTGCATTGTTGATGGCCATCTGGACCTTGGATCATCTCTCACTGACACACTACCATTAACAAGCCTCTTGTGTCATTCAAACACACGGCCTCTTGATAAAGCCAGGTCACCGTAGGCATTTTGGAGAAGGTTCCATGTTTCAATGGCTGTCTTCCCTAATTTCACACAAAACTTAATGTTCACTCGCTGTTCAATTTCCACATCCATTCTTGCCAAGACAAATGCCGCCGCTGAGACAAGTATCTTGTTGCTATGCGCCGCCCTGCCACCTAGCGGAAGATGCGGAAGCATTTTCAACGCCACGTATATGCAGAACACATAGCGTATGACTAAATCAAATCATTTGGAACAACTGTAACATTACTGTTTTGAAATATAGACTCAGTCGTGGAACTTTTATGACAAAGGTTGATTATACAAAAATACATTATGACTTCTATACATGGACTGAATGAAAAGATGACACTGAGTTAACTGAGAGAAAAAGCAGGACATGGAAGATTGTGGAAACATGACAAAATAGGTTGAAAGAGCAGACATTCGCAAGTTGAATGTAAGGGTTCTAGTTATAATTGAAAGAGTTGAAAGAGCAGATCGTCAAAACATATTTTCCTTGACCATATTCCAGTTCTCAAGGACTTCCTGGAATTTTTCTTTTGATTTCAAGGTCAAGGAATCAATTAAACAGATGCTGTTTATGCCTAGAATCAAGAACCTGCAAATAACCCAGTTTCAGATGGCTGGAATTATTGTCTCTATCATAATGCAAGACCTAATGATGCACAAAATTTCAAGGCAGACATTACAGAAATTTGGATGGAAAGCACTTCAACATTCAGTCTACATCCATCAGATTTGATATCCTCCATGCTCTCAAGAAATATTTTAAAGGTAAGAAATTCCTCTCAGATGACAGTGCTGTGTAAGTTACTGTCTAATCATAGGTCCAGGCATAGTCATTAAACTCAGTGAAATTTTCCAAAGTGAAATGAGTAACTTTAAAACTCCCAGTGTTAGTTCTGATGTTTTCATTTGATTATCTGTTTCACCTGAACACTTCCTATCCAGTCTTTATCTAAAGGAGCTTTCTTTATGATTAGAAAGGAAAGTTCTAAATCTCCCAGCCACTGCAGAAATAGATTTACTATAGATCAATCTCATCAAATGACTCCCAACACCAAACTGACTGGATAGCAATGAGACAGAGAAAAACTACAAAGCCATATAGCGTTGTCTAGTTAGCAGGAACAACTAAAGTTTCTCATAACATGAATGAATGGAAGTCTGTAAATGATGAACAATGAAAACCAGTCACTTGATCACTGAAGAACAAGTCACAAGTGTATGTAAATGATGATATCACATATGTAAGATGCAGTGCAGACAAGTACAGTATACCAGTGGAAAATATCAATGGAATCATTAGCATATGTAATAAATATTGTCTCTCTTTCTGTTTGATGTATAACTTTTTCACAGTCGGGGTAACTAAGCATTAACCATACCATAATTATTTCCTTCTAATTAGACATTGTAATCAATATTTTATTTTACATCTTTCTTTCTCATCAAATCAGTAAATGCCAACTTCTTCTTCAGTTGCCACTAAGGGTTTATAATCATTTTCTTTTAAGTAGGTTAAAATCTGCATCTCTTGGCTCCTTCATTCATTTGAATGTTTTAGAACTTTTCTTTCCACCCTATAAATCAAGAACGACATTAAATGCAAAATTCCTTAAGCCTTGAATGAAAGTACACAATCCAGTGATTTTTAACTTCTATGTATTATCTATTGATGAAAAGATTTAAGCTAATCCAAAAGCAAAAATAACATTAAGGAATGGTGTTGACTACAAATGGTAATTGCAAGAGAATTAGCCCAAATTGTGAAATCGAGTAAACTGATGTCTAAATTAACTACAGATGCTGGACAAAAAAAAAATTAAAAAATGGAGGGGAAGGTTTAATACTTTTAAACTAATTAATCCACATTTAATACATCATTTCCCTTTGTAAGATAAATTATTATCTGCATAATTATATAATACCTTCCTTTTATCGAATTTGGCCAACTAGGGACCACGTAACTAGCTCAACCTGACACGTCAGGGCGAGGCTAGTGAAATTCAAGAAAGGGGGGACGAGAATTATATCCCGTCCAGGATAACCCTGAGATAGTAAGTCCCAGGTGGGAAACGGACGAAACACAGAAGAAGAAAGAAACAGCTATGCCACCACCGGGATTCGAACCCGGGTACTGGCGCATCGGCCACAAAGGCAGCCCGCCGGCTAAACCGCACGGCCAAGCCAGCACGGCTTTATATAATACCTATTAATAATTTTTTCCATTTTGTGTCTGTCTGTGGGTATGACTTATATATCAAACAAATTCAGATTTCACTGGACTGCATTTCATGAAACTGAATGATAGTTTGATATCTTTAGGCTAACAACAAATACAAAGAGGGATATCTACCCACAAAGCAGGGTTTAGGTCCCCAACACAAATACATGCAACAAACAAACAAACGAAGATAATGAATAAAATAAAGAAGAAGAAGAATAAATATATAGATAATATCATGGGAAGGAAATAATATGACAGAGGGTTCTTAAAAACCATAGAAAGGTCACCTTGAAGGTTGGGGATGAACTGGTTGGCAGGGACCCATTCCAGGGACCTGCTAAAGGCCTTATCCAAGGGGACAGGTACAGTTTGGTACCTGTTGGAGCTTGTCAGATTTCAAAAGGAAATGCCTTTCTGCAGTCTTTTATCTCATGTACATTTGCATTATGTCTATTGTTGCAAACTCATGCATCCTTCTAAATTTTCTGTATAATTTGCAGTATCGAACTGTATTCTTTTTTTTATTAATTGCTGTACTATGATTATTTAAATAGTGTACAAGTACTGTATTATACAGTATTTCTAATAAGAGTTACATATTTGCAGTATTTTTGCATGCTACATATTATCTATAAAAACTAATTAACATATGTATGATTCAATGTTGTACTGTCTACTGTATATCCGATTTCTCAAATACAATTTTTGATTTATAATGAAATCAACTTACAATCAATTGGTCAGAATGTAACCCTGTTGTAAGTCGAGGTATACTTATAATCTGAAAGGCAACTATCCATTGGGCAAAGTTAATTTCTCAATCTTGCCCTATAGTATTAAAGTACAGTCGGAAAAGAACAGGATATAACTACTACTCATTTTGAGAATTCTATCATATTGCCAAAAATATCATTTTTTCAGTATTTTTTGTTTTGTTGGTTAATATCAATTATGGCATTCTAAAACATATATTAAAAATTTGCAGATGATTAATACTCTCTTTAAAGACAATGACTTGTTTCTGCAATGATGGCAGACATTCCAATTCTGTTTCTGATTTGAACTGATATTCAAGTTTAATAAGATATTTAAAAAAAATAAATATACAAATAATATAAGCTTTGATGAGGAATTTTCATACTCCGGGTTAAATTTGTTCAATATTTTGACTCAGTTACTTGAGCCTTCATCGGGAGACATTTGAGAATTACATTAAAAAAAAAAATCTGTTCTTGTTATTTGGTCAATGTCAATGTTTTATTTCATGGCCTTCTTCTCCAAGACATTGTGAAGACATAGTGTCTGTATAATATCTTGGACAAGAAGGCCATGAATAATTCCCTCCAAAACATTGACAATTACCAAACATCAGAACAGAATTTTTTTTAATGTAATTCTCAAATGTCTCCTGATGAAGGCTCAAGGGACTGAGTCAAAATATTGAATGAATTTCACCGGCAGTAGAAAAATTCCTCATCGAAGCTTATATTATTTGTATATTTAATTAACATGACCTATTCCTCATTTAAATCTAAGTTATGAGATTCTAAAATTAGAAATATAAAGATTTGATGAATAATTTTATTATGTTAGGTCAAGTTCTTTTGGCAGATATCTGCTTCATTTTCCAGATCAACTTCTATGATGATTTTAATTATGATGCTTTCAATTTCCTTATTCCTCAATTACTTAAAACTCTCTTTAGCATTAGACAACTATAAGAACAATCCCTGATTTGTATCTGAGGTAACATAAACAATGATAATGAGAGAAACAATCAATTAAATATATAAACTTATTTTGTGGATTTTTTTTTTTACCCTTCCACCAAATGGTTCAATGGCTTTAGCTAAATGGTTTACAAACTGTGGTTTATAATATTTCAGAATATGGTTATAATGACAATGAACTTGTTTTTACCTGCAATCCAAGTTGAATTGGAACCAAATCTAACTTGATATTGAGATAACTGTCAGGCTCTAATTTTCCTAAAGATCTTCCAGAAATTCCAGTCCAATATAGCCCAGGAGAGCAACTACCATCTAATTCCAATAGGAAATCCATTATGCGTTCACTGTATATGTTAAGAGAATAAGATAAATTCATTAAAAACAAATAAAAGTACAGATGTAGAAAATAGATTGAACATTTCTCCTACATTTTTCTTTGGTTATCCTCTTAGTTTTCTTGTCATATTTGCTTTATATTATCAGTTGTAACTGCACTACTTAATGAAATTAATATAACAAGTTTTTAACAAACATAAAAAATCTCCACAAAAAATATATTCACAAAATATATTTATTAACAAATTTTTGGAAAGTATTCCTTCTTTCCTTTTTCAAGCTTTTTTAAAAATATTTTCTGAATATATTTTTTGTGGAGATGTTGTATATTTGTTAATATAATAATAAATAGAAAGGAGATACGAAAGAAAATATGGACTTAAAACATATGATTGGATTATTAAACATCAAAAGCAAGGCATCGAACTTGGCTTGTGAAAAAGCATAAAGAATTCCTGGATAGATGTGTTACCAAAAGTTGGACTAAGAAACACTTCAGAATTAACAACGTGGTTCTTATAAAAATGAGGAAAATGGAGGATATCAAGAAATAAGCAGAAAGAGAATTAATTGAAGATCAAAGATTAGAAACGGCAAAATTTTATCATGAAACTATTGAAAGAAAAATAAATTTTGAATAAAATGATCAAAACTAAGTTAGAACAAGATGGTTATAGATTAATAATGAAATGGCACCATAAGAATATATGAATAGTAAACATAAAGCAAGAGATAAGAAAATGAAGAAGATTAAAATAAAAAAAAATTTCAGGATGCTACGAAATATGTAGTAAATCTTTGTAATACAAAATTTAATAACAAGGAAGTATAATTATTATTATTATTATTATGTTTGCGTGTTTCAAACCTTGGGTTTCCCCAGCAAAAACAATATGGCGGGTCAAGGACCAAAGCACATATTGCCAAGTGTAAAGACGTGTGCAAGAATGATTAGGGATGTGTGGTTGTGTCCATAAATTCCCTAACTATGTGTGTTGTGTTGAGTACTACAGCCTTCTGCAGTTGTGCATAAGTGTTTTTGTGAAGTCCTAGTGTGCTGAGACTGTTGTGCAAAGTGTGAGGTACCAGACCAGTGGCGGACAAGACGATGGGTACAACACGTACTCGGTCCTGCCTCTACTGCTTCTGGAGCTCGTGTGCTAGATCGGTGTATTTACTGATCTTGTCTGCGTGAGTTTTCTGCATGTTCTTGCTGATAGGCACTGCAATATCAATGAGATAGGTCTGTTTGTTGACCTTATCAACAAGTGTGATGTCAGGTCTGTTTTGATATATGGTTTTGTCTGTGTGAATGCGGTGATCCCAGTACAGCTTATGTGAGGATGACTCTAATACACTTTGTGGTATGTATTTGTAGTATGGGACCGTGTTCTTAATAAGTGAGTGTTTGTGTGCTAGCTGTTGATGAACAATCGACGCTACCTGATTGTATCGGTGGAGGTAATCTGTCTGGGATAGAAGGGGACAGCCTGATATTATGTGGTCGATCGTCTCTTGCGTAGTGTGGCATTTCCTGCATCTGTCGTCATGTGTATTTGCATCGTGTAGGATGTGTTTCTTGTAGTTGCATGTGGGGATGACTTGGTCCTGTATCGCGATTATGAACCCTTCGGTCTCCTCAAACAGCTCGCCACTTGTCAGCCATCTGTTCGACGCTTCCATGTCGACATGAGGCTGGCTGAGTTCGTGGTGATGTCTGCCATGGAGTTCCTTACGAGCCCATGATTCACACAGCTGCTGAGTGTGGGTGTTAGGGTGGTGAGTGTTGGAGAATGGTTTTCGAGGTCCAGGGGTGTGAGGTGTGTGTCAGCCTTGACAATGGCTGAGTGGAGTGAGGAGTGTTGTGCTCTTTGGTGGAAGTGTTCCCTAAGTGTGTGTACTTGTTTTATTACTATTATTATTATTATTATTATATTGCATGGGAGAATAATAGAATTATAATAATAATAATAATTCTATTATTCTCCCGTGCTTACTTGCACAAATTAGGGAAGAAGTCGCTGAATCCAACCACAGGACACCACACCCCACCCCACAAGAAGACACTACCATTATGGAAAACAGAAACAATCTCTACCCCTCAGTACACATGCCCCAACAATATAACTAATGCCATATTACGAGCAGCACATTATCATTTCTACACTACACTCGCACAATACACAGGCATAGACCCCACACTCAGACCGCCACTCCCCAAAGCATACACATCAAAACAACTCTCCACAATCATGTACCATCTCAACACACACACTATCCCACAACACCTTACCAATATCCAAATATTAGAAGACAAACACACAACACTCTATTGTGCCGCATAGGGAACCATTCGGGCACTTTGAATCAAACAACACAATGTACCTCCCACTGCACAGTCACAAGAATACATCCCCACTTGGAGATGTTGCCTTGAGGGCCGCATCAGCGACCTTAGAGGAGACATATCCAGGCTCACACAATACTGTGCAGGAAACAAAACAAAGAAACTTATGTCCCAGGTTAGAAAGATATTCAAGCACATAAATACTCGCCCTTCACATTCAAACCATCATAACCAGGTTCAAGAACATCTCGACACACTAAAACAAAACTCAGTGCACTTGCAAAAAGATTACAAAGATACAAACAGTGCTCTCTGCGCAAACAACAGAACAACACTTTCTAATACAATGAGAAAAAAATCTACGGATCCCTTACATCTTCCTCTACTACAACTAATACAAACACTCCCACCAGCGAGGCATTACATGAATACTGGTCGTCTCTGTGGTCAAACCCTATCCCCCACAATGATAAAGCACCATGGATCACAGAGGAACAACAACTTACTGAACACTTACCTTTCATGTCCTTCCATGAATGACAGCACTAAAACATGCACACAACTGGAAGGCTCCTGGAGCAGACGGCGTCCAGAACTTCTGGATCAAGTGGTTCACGTCCCTGCATGGGAAGCTAGCGCTTACACTCACTGACATAATCCAACACCCAGAACATATGCCTCGTTTCCTCATACAGGGTTTCACATACCTACAGAGCAAGAACACTGAAACAGCACACCCTGCTAACTACCGCCCAATCACTTGCCTCCCCACACTTTACAAACTCCTCACCTCCTGCCTCGCAGACAAGATCTGCACACACATCGAGACATATAACATTCTTTCCGAACAGCAGAAGGGCTGTCGCAGGAATTCCCAGGGTTGTAAGGAGCAACTGCTTATTGACTCTGTAATCCTGTGCCAGGCGCGCGCGAAGAATAGGAACTTACATATTGCATACATCGACTACAAGAAGGCAATTGATTCTGTCCCTCATTCCTGGCTCCTACACACTCTTCATATCTACAAAATACACCCCAAGATCACGGAATTGTTAGATGCCATGATGAAGAGTTGGAACACAACATTACACCTACGCACCTCCAACACCTCCATCACTACAGATCCCATTCCCATAAGGAGAGGTATTTTCCAGGGAAACTCCTTGAGTCCTCTTTGGTTCTGCCTCGCCTTTGAATCCACTGAGCCACATACTAGATAACACAAAACACGGATACAGGCACAAACATGGCACTGTGACACCATATAAAATCACACACTTACTCTACATGGATGACATTAAACTGTATGTGACAAACAATGCACAACTTACTAATTTACTACAAGTCACAACACAGTACACCAAAGACATTGAGATGGAATTTGGAATTGACAAATGCCACAAGTTACACATAACATGCGGGAAGACTTCGAATTTGGAGGGTTTTGAACTGGACCATAGGTTGGCCATCGAATCCATGGAAGAGGGAGAGACCTACAAGTATCTGGGTTTCCAGCAAGCGTGCATCATTGACAACACAAACATCAAAAATGCACTCAAGAACACATACCTTGCTCGAGTTCACAACATCCTCAAAACACAACTCAACGACAGAAATAAAATTAAAGCCATCAACACTTTTGCCGTCTCCACACTAACATATTTGTTCAGCATAACTCCATGGACAAACACCGAACTCGAAACACTACAACGCGTAACATGCACTACATTCATGAAACACAACATGCACCACCCCAAGTCTGCTAGGGAAAGGATGACTCTTCTCCGCAAGGAGGGAGGCCGAGGTCTCATCAACCTCATCACCCTACACGAAAAACAAGTTCACACACTTAAAGAACACTTCCACCAAACAGCAGAACCCTCCTCACTCCACTCAGCCATTGTCAAGGCAGACACCCACACTCAGCAGCTGCCTGAATCATGGGCTCGAAAGGAACTCCATGGCACACATCGTCACAAACTCAGCCAGCCTCATATCAACATGGAAGCATCGAACAGATGGCTGACGAGTGGTGAGCTGTTTGAGGAGACCGAAGGGTTCATGATTGCGATACAGGACCAAGTCATCTCCATATGCAACTACAAGAAACACATTCTACACAATGCAAACACACATGACGACAAATGCAGGAAATGCCACACTACGCATGAGACGACTGACCACATAATATCAGGCTGTCCTCTTCTCTCTCAAACAGACCACCTCCACCGACACAATCCGGTAGCGTCGATCGTTCATCAACAACTAGCACACAAACATTCCCTTATTAAGAACACGGTCCCCTACTACAAGTACATACCACAAAGTGTATTAGAATCACCCTCATATAAACTGTGCTGGGACCGCCCCATTCACACAGTCAAAACCATACATCACAACAGACCTGACATCACACTTGTTGATAAGATCAACCAATAGACCTGTCTCATTGATATTGCAGTGCCTATCAGCAAGAACATGCAGAAACCTCACGCAGACAAGATCAGTAAATACACCGACCTAGCACACGAGCTCTAGAAGCAGTGGCGGCAAGGCCGAGTATGTGTTGTATCCATCATCCTGTCCGCCACTGTTCTGGTGCCTCACACATTGCACCACCGTCTCAGCACACTAGGACTTCACAAAAACACTTTTGCACAACTCTAGAAGGCTGTGGTACTCAACACAACACGCATAGTTAGGAAATTTTTTGACACAATCACACATCCCTAATCATTCTTGCACACATTTTTACACTTGGCAATATGTGCTTTGGTCCTTGACTCTCCATGTTGTCTTTGCTGGGGAAACCCGAGGTTTGAAACATACAAACATAATAATAATAATAATTTTATTGCCTATAAAAAAATATTTACAATAGTATATATTGATTACAGTTTTGACATCGCAGTTGTCTTAAGGGGGATCCCGTCGAGAAGACAAAAGGGTGTCGGCATCGAGGCAAATTACAGATGAAATTAAAACAAAAAAGCATTACAGGGAAAAAAATAAAAGATGAATAAACTGGATTATTTTACTTTTTTTACAAATATTTTACAATGCACATTTTGAGGGGGAAAAAATTCAGTTCATCACATTTTGAGGAAAATTATATAATATAAAATTAGACTGATGGCATTTACCTAGATAGAGGAAGGAGAAGAGAAAAAAGGAGAGAGTGAGAAGAAAGAGAGCAGATTACAATCAATTATTGGGTTCATGTAAAGAGAGGAATTATATATCTATGAGGATTTATTAGGATTGAGCTGAGTAGTTGAGTATTTAGGAATAAGAACAATTCTGGACTGTTTCTAAATGATAGGAAAAACTCCCTCTTTTAAACATTTGTTGATCAGAAGGACCCTAAAGCCTGACAGATAACAGGAAGAGCATGAGCAGTTACAGCATCAGGTCCCGCAGAGGAATTAAGGTTAATGCTATTAATAGTGAATGGAAATTCGACAACAGTTAACTCTTGATCTTCTTCTAAACAAGAGTCATTGTTATATGATGTAAAGGATCCAACAGACCCATCATCATTTGGAAAATAATGTTCAAGGACAGCTTCGTTTGTCTCCATTTCTGTAGTAGTCCAAACATTTCTGTTGGTCTTAATTGAGCATAAAACAGGAAGTTTTTTAATCTTATTAGTAAGAATTTTAAACGGTAATCCAAGTGGATCCTTATTAGATTCCTTTTCACAAAATTCTTTCAGGACTCCCACTTCGACTGACGTAGAGTCCTGCGATATTCAGCTCTCGCTCCCCTACATTTAATTTCAATAGCCCATTTCCGCTGTGGATCCTTACAACTACTATACTTTTTCCACCATGCCCTTGTCCTTGCCAGAAGTTCCCTTAACGTGGGAAACCACCAACGTGGTCCCTCTTTACACTTGTAATTTTTATTCCTCTTTGGGATAAACAAATTGCAAGCATCTTCGCAGACCAACTGAAAATCAGAAGCTGCTTCATTGCAACTCTTAGCCAGAATAGAATATTTGAATTCGTTCTTTTTGTTGCAAAGATACAATGAAAACCCTCCCAGTTTGCTGATCGTAAGCAATATGTCTGGCATGGGGAGTCAGGGACCGAGCACAATTCAAAACCAATGAGTCGATGGTCTCTTCCTAAATAATCTTCTGTAACCTTCCAATTAGTAACGATTAAACCTTTCATAGAAGTCAGATCAATCCAACTACTACCAGTGGTTGTATAAAATGTTGGTTTACATTCGTTGTCATTCCATAAAGAAATGTTCTTCCCCACAATCCAATCTGCCAGTTCCTTCCCTCTTTCGTCATTAATCTTGTCTCCCCAAATCAGATTACGGTTATTGAAATCTCCAGTTATTAAAACATGAGGATTAAAATTAATTATATCATCTATCGTATTAAGAATAGGCCAAAGACTTTCCTCCTTATGTGCATATACATTAATAATAATAATTTTTAAGTTACGTATAGACACTTCCACAACCACCATATCTCTGGAGAAAAATTGAGACAAGAGAAAGGGACATAAATTCATGTTATTAATAATAATACAAGATCTCACTCTGCCATTGTCTGTACAGTACTATTTTTACAGTTAAATGGAACATCACCATCCCTTAGAACGTATGGCTCTTGGATACATAAAATATCAAATTAGGATTTAATAATCTGTAACTCAGTCCACGCAAGCCACCCCTTACCAAGATTAAATTGGCCAATTTGGTCATTGATAGATAATTCGCTTCCTGGTGGCCATTAGCATCCTATGGTAGCATGGGCATTCCTTATAATCCGTACGGTGGGATAAATCCAATAATCCAGCATTCATACAATTGGAACAACCAACAGTGTTGAAATCGCAATCCTTTATACCATGATTCCCTCTGCATTTAACACAAGATATGGGGCATTTGCAATTTATAGCAACATGACCAAACTTATTACAATTATAACATCGTAACACCGTGATTGCCGCGCTGGTGTGGTCGAGCGGTCTCAGGCGTCGGTCTGTTGTGAGATCAATGCGCCAGCGCCCGGGTTCAAATCCCGGTAGCGAGCATGGATGTTTCAAAAATTTCCTTTCCTGTGTTGTAGCCTCTTCTTCACTTTCTCTTCGGTCTGACGTCATTCCTTAATGGCGTCCTGGGGAAGGCCACGGGAAACCACCCCAGTATCTTTCCCTTGTAATTCTAGGGAGTCTGCTAGGGGTTCGCCGTCTTGGGAACACTAGCGCTCCCTGGAGCACGGATGCTTCGGCAGCGAAGCTCGCACTTCGGTGCGAACCGACCACACAGCAACACCGTGATTTCGTCTTCAAATGGAATGCAAATGTACTCAAAAAGGATATTTCTTAAGAAAGGAAAAAATATCTGGCTGTACCATCAAAATCCAATTTTTAACAGTAGGATTGCGGCGAGGTTTCCTAGTTATAACTTTTATTCCTTTTTCCAGTGTTTCTTTGTTGAACTTCTTCAATTATAATTCTTTTATATTTCCGGTTATTTAATATTGAGATATTTATTATTAATAGGTGTCATATGTAAACATCAATCTTTTTCAACTGGGATTCTACTTTTCTTTTTGATTAGCATTAAAACATTTTAGAATGACTTCACCTTTTCTAGTAATTATCTTACTCCCCCTTCAATTTCTCTAACTTTTAAATTCTTAGCTAGAACTTCCTTTAAATTCTCCTTCAGTTCTTCTTCACTTCAGAGAAATCTTTCTATTGTATTCAGTATCAACTGTTTCTTGATTTATAAAATTCCTCTGTCTAATGTTTTTCTTCAAGTCATTATTCTGGATTTTTTCCTTTCTTACTACAGATGCATAAGAAGTCTTTTCCATTTCGGGTTTTAGCTTTTGATCCTGTAGGGAGAAATTTCATAAGATAGATTTGCCTTCTGAAGTTCAAGATCTTTCTTTAACATCTCAATCTCTTTAGATCTATGTAATACCTGGAAAAGTAATGTGAAATGTCAATTAAAGAATTTAGTTTTATTTTGATCAGATTTACAAATAGCATTTTTGATTGACTTTGTAGCATCATAGAAATTATTAATCAGTTGAGCAGAGTCAGAATTCAAAACATCGTCATTTAAACCAAACATATCATGAGAAGTGGGTCTTTTCCTTTTATGAGAAGGAGCAGGACTATCATTCCCTAAATGTACCACTTAACCGTTTATCTCTTCAGTGACCAACTGAGGGCCACATCCTTACCCCTAAGGACATGTTTGAGTTTTGTATGGAAAATATTCAAGGCATAAACTTTGTCGTCTTCTCAGCAGCTTCTTCACCTTCAGGAGGAGGGAGTGGCAGCAGTAGGCACACAATGGCGCCTCCTTCGTCGGTGGGACAGTTTGGTTCAATGGGTCCCTTTGGCTCATCGAGAGCCAATCCCAGGGCCCTGCAGAGGAAGTGACACAAGACCAAAAATGTCAGAAACATGGTGCCAAGTCTAACTTATCGATGGACCATCATGGTCTGATATCCTCAAGAAAATGATATGTGTCTAAATTTTCCATGTAAATGAAAGCCGACGCTGGTAATCGATAAGTTAGGCTTGGCACCATGTTTCTGACATTTTTGGTCCTGTGTCACTTCCTCTGCAGGGCCCTGGGATTGACTGCCGATGAGCCAAAGGGACCCATTGAACCAAACTGTCCCACCCACGAAGGAGGCCCCATTGTGTGCCTACTGCTGCCACTTCCTCCTCCCAAAGGTGAAGAAGCTGCTAAAGTAGAAGATGAAGAAGACGACGATGAAGAATTAGAATGTATTGAAGAAGATAAAGAAAGAGAATGCATAAACTTTGTTTTGGTGACCGAACACAACATCGAGAAAGAACAAGAGTATCTCAAGGACCGCTTCAACAAGTCCCAGAGATTTGATGGTACAAGCAGAGGCGGATTTACACTTTTGCCGCCTATGGGCTTTGCCAAATTTGCCGCCTTTCCCCCTGATCCTCCTGTCTGAATATATCACTAGTAAACTATACTGATGTTTATGTTTAGTTTTGAGCTAAGTTACTGATATTTTACAACTTGTCTATTCGTTAGAATTTACTTACTCAGAGTATTAAAAAAATATATTGGGTGAGTGCAAAAGTTCTACCCATTTTTGGATATGAAATTTTGCAATGGAATTGCCCTCACACATGACACTGTAATGACGCAAATCGTCTGGCAATCAAACGTGTGGATGCCCACATATAAATGCATTGTATCTCACAAAGTTAATCATCTCAAAAAAAATATCAGAGGGTGAAACATGGAAAGCGAGAAGCAGCATATAAGACATTGTTTGTTCGATAAAAAGTTCGATAAAAAGAGTATGGCAGCTGCAGCAGGTCGCAATATTTGTCAAGTTTATCGGGAGGATGCAATAGATGAAAGCACATGTCGTCGATGGTTTCGTAAATTTAGGGAAGGAGACAGAAGCTGCCAAGATCAGGCTAGGAATGTACGGCCATCACGTGTTGGAGAGGATGATATTGACCAAGCCATAAGGACCAGCCCGAACCCAACCGTGCAAGAATTAGCAGAGACGTTCAATGCACACCGGACAACGGTCGAGAGACGGCTGGTTAAGTTGGGTTTTATGAGAAAGATGGATCGTTGGGTTCCACGTAACCCGACAGTTAATCAACAGGATGACCGAATCACCACCTGTGTTTCCTTGCTTTCCCGATGCAAAAATGACCCATTCTTGACACGAATTGTGAAAGGAGATGAGAAGTGGGTTATGTACCATAACGTAAAGCGTCTTAGGACTGTGTGTAGCCCTTCTGATCCGCCTGCATCGACTTCGAAAGCTGAACTTCATCCCACGAAGGTGTTATTGAGTGTGTGGTGGGATGTGCAGGGAATAATTCACTGGGAGGTCCTGCCACTCAACCAAACCATCAATGCTGCCTTCTACTGTCTACAGTTAGACAGGCTGCATTCAAATTTGGTAGCAAAGCGGCCAGGTCTCATCAATCATCGCGGTGCTATCCTTCCTCACGATAACGCTAGGCCACATGCTGCTGTCATCACTCGCCAAAAGTTACTGGGCTTTGGTTGGGAGGTTTTACCCCACCCTCCCTATTCTCCTGACTTGGCACCAACTGACTATCACCTATTTCGTGCGTTGAACAATTCCTTCAGTCAGAAAATCTTTGATGATCTTGATGCTGTAAAAACTGCCATCCAAGACTTTTTTGACTCGAAACCGCTGGAATTTTACCGCCGTGGGATTCATCTCCTATCAGAAAGATGGCAAGAGGTCCTAGATAGCAATGGGGATTATGCACAATAATAGGTACTGTTCATTTTGCGTTTATTTGCTCTTCTTTATGGGTAATAAAAACGGACAGAACTTTTGTACTCACCCAATATATAAATATGTAGACCCATAATGATACATTCCTTTCCTTAAGTATGCATTCTAAAAATATGTTGTAAAAAGTTGTTTAACAGAAAATTAAACATCAAAGTTAATTTAAATAATTGGAATATATATCGTACATAACTGTCGCATAAGATATGTATTAGAAAGTAAATATAGTGTCACTGTCAGACAGTCCCCCACCGCCTCCCATGCCTGAGCACTCCAATGCAACATCTACCCCCTTCCACTTCAAACCTACGGCCACAGACATCATTCACCCGATTTCCTGGGATATACGCTCAAAGCCAAAAATATGCTCTGTTCGCATATACTGTACAGACACATCAAAAAGCCAGGAAATGTCTGTTTCTTATGTTTCCCTCATTTTCTGCTTGTGATATGACACTTAATATTTTTGAAAACAGTAAAACCTCGTTAAGTCGTCACCCGGATAAGTCGTCACTCCGTGTAAGTCGTCGTTTTCCTTTGGTCCCGACAAGGTCTCATACACAATAATGTAAAATAACTCTCCTTTACCCGTCAGCAAATTTAATTCTACTCCGGATAACTCGTCACCCTCAAAAATGGCCCAAAGCATCTTTCTTCTAAATTTTGCATGCCATCGTGTTGTCTTTTCACCCCCGCCCCTTCACTTTAAGAAAGCCAAGCCTTTACGGGGAATTTTCGACCACACCTGTCACTTCATTCCTTTCCTACCCCTTCGGGTTCGTGAAATCTCGCTGCTAATCATTCAAAGCCCACTTCTCGCTGTGACTCTGTCGAGTGTGGACGTTTTTCTTGACCGCTCCTGAGTGTGACTTCATTTCATAGCGAGTAAGCCACACTAGGATGGCTATTTGTTTCTCTTGCAATTTCGTGGTTCGATTACGTTTTTAACATGCAAGGGAAACAAAAACTTACCTCGTTATCTTTTAAAGAAAAAAAAAAAGACTTAATTGCACTTTTTGAAAAATCAAATGATTCGAAATTAGCTTTTGCCAAAGAACACCATATTCCCAGGACTACATTAAACGATATTCTTTCATCGAAACAAGTAATTGAAGAAGCTGACTGCAAAGACAAAAGAAAGAGAATGAGGAAATCGAAGTTTGATGAGATCGAGGAAGTTTTAGTTCGATGGTTAAAACATGCCAGATCGCAAAATGTGCCGATTTCTGCCATGATTCTCAAAGAGAAAGCCATAGAAATTGCTAAGGAGTTGAACATTGAAGATTTCGGCGGCAGCAATGGTTGGCTGGAACATTTCAAAGACAGACATTGCCTTTCTTTTAAAACGATTAAATTGTGGTAACTACAAAAAGTGTTTTTTTTTATTATTTTCCACTCATTCATTTGCATGAATTGATTTCTGAAATCAATTCAAGCAAATGATCTTTTTTTTTTCACCGAATCCTACAGCAGTTCATGAAAATACTGTATTTCAGTGTTTTTTTGTTGTTTTTTTCAAAAATTCCCACTCCGCCTAAGTCGTCACTCCGCTTAAGTCGTCAAAAATGTTTGGTCCCTTGAGTGACGACTTAACGAGGTTTTACTGTATTAATATTGAATTGTACAGGATTTGTGTTTTTTTCCTATTTTTTCGCCACTCTCTAAAGTTGCCGCCCTGGGCTGTAGCCCTTTTAGCCCTCATGTAAATACGCCTCTGGGTACAAGGGATCACCACTACTACGTCCACATGGATTCTTCTACTTTTCTGATAAGTAGAACATCATCATCATTTCATACTAACCATGTGCAGTTCAGATCAGAAATACCAATTGACTATTATTATGTTTACGATAAAAGATGGTATGTAGGTAAAGTAATCGAAACATCAAAGGAAATCAATGATGTTCAAGTGATGTTCTTCAAACCAGCTGGACCATCAACTAGTTTTTCTTTGCAAAGAAGTGATATTGTTTGGGTGAAGTCGAGCAACATTCTTGTTATTTTAAAACCATCAGAATTCTCCACTGCCAAAGGGAGATCATATAATATTACTCAACAGAAGAACACAGAACTTTCACTTATTAGCCTACTTAAATAGCATACCACAGAGATGAATGTTAAGTTACAATGAATATACAAAGATTTTTATTAAGAATAAATGTTTCTGTAAAATTACTATAGTGACAAATTATTTCATAGCATACCGTAATTAAAACTTTTGTTAACGAAAACTCTTCTGACAGAGGGTAGAAACACCAACTATAGTCAACAGTATATTTTTAATTTTTTTTATCATTGTAAAAATATTAGATTATAATATAAAGAAATGAGACCACTTTAAGCCTTTCATCGTACCGTACGTTTCCCCATTGCCATTTTTACAGGTAATTGATAACCTGTAAAATGTATACCAGTGTGAACCACAAAATGAAACTTACAGGTTTTCTTAAGTACTAGGAAGAGTATCCATGGGCAAAATTTCAAAATTTTGGCTGTATTTTTGGCTGTAATTTTTGTCCCCCTTTTGATGTATTTGACCTTGAAATTCATACTTTTTAAAAATTATCCAAGTTTTCGGAAAAAATTGTCAGGAAGTACTTCTAATCCAGGCTTTCTTTTACTATTTCTGGAAACACTTTCAGTCATAGTTCTTGTATAAAAATTACCATCCTGTGGCTTCAAGCCCTTTTCATTTTTACAGACCTTTAAAAACAGCAAAATTCCTCATTCCGATAGCAAACTTTAAGGTCTTTAAAGTCCAACTTATTAAAGACATATCTTTCATTTAGAAACAGTTTCTGATCTCTGCTTTAAGACAGTGCAAACCAGAACTTTCTATCTTACATAGAAACCACACAGCATCCTTTCTTCTATACCATTGCAAACCCTTATTTTTGTTTGTCGCACTGGTGAAAAATGAGCCTAAATCAAAGATTGTGGCAGATAAAATTAAAACAAAATACTTTTGAGCAAGTTAAAAGTAATGGCACCTGCGGTGATAATATAAAAAAATTAACAAGATGGTCAAGCAACCATTTAATTAAAATTGGCTGATTTCATATAGAATGACCCTAAAATTAAAGAAACTGTGTATATGAAATCATGAAGAAAAAAATAATATAACTGATAATAATAAAAATAGAGTTAAATACAGTTAAATTAATTCATAAAAAATAATGATAATAATAGACAAGAACTTTAAGCTGATTTTAGAACTTAAAAAATATAAATACTCAATACAAAGCAATTGTGACTACAAAAAGAAAAATAGAAATAAATAAAACGCACTTACTTACAAATAGTTGAGAGAATTATATATGGTAATAATCTGACAGTTTCGGAATACTGTGCGTATTCCTTCATCAGGGACGGCACAAACATATGGGACATACAGACAAACATTTATTTAGGACGACATGATGACAGAAGGTATGTTGCCCTCACTTTCAACATACCTTCTCTCATCATGTCGTCCTAAATAAATGTTTGTCTGTATGTCCCATATGTTTGTGCCGTCCCTGATGAAGGAATACGCACAGTATTCCGAAACTGTCAGATTATTACCATATATAATTCTCTCAACTATTTGTAAGTAAGTGCGTTTTTTTTATTTCTATTTTTCTTTATTTCATTCCACGCATGTTAAGCCTTCTTTGTGACTACAAAATTTTAAACCAAACAAAATACTTATTGTTAACTTAAAATGAAACAATTTTACTTGAGAAGGGTAGATTAATATGAAAGATAAAAATTTGACTGATTTCAGTCTGGGGCTACTGCATATTTAGATATAGCTATACCCCATGGGGGTGCTGGAAGTAAGCTCCAGCATAAGACCTGTATCCCTGGGAAAGAAAGCTGGTAACCATACTACAGTGGGCTGGGTGGACCCTAGGATCCATCTGGAGGAGAATTCACTGGCAAAAAAATTCAGACCTCTGCTAGGGTCAGGGATTGAATCCGGCTCCTCCAACCCACAGTCAAGAGCTCACCACTTGGCTACACCATCAATATAAGAGAAAATACCATAAGTCTTCTTAATTCTCCCTCTTCTAGACATTCTATCTATTGAAAAGTCTTCAAAATCTTCAAATAAAACAAAAATAAATGTATAAAATAATACATTTATTAAAATAAACATCTAAAT
>JAFIDM010009631.1:1982861-1994996 GCA_023159025.1 Thereuonema tuberculata
GAGGAATGTAAATTATAAAATATAATTTAATTAATATTATTTATATTATAATATTTTACTTGAAAAGATTTTTTTTTTTCACTAATGGAGAAGCAAATTCAAATTCGTAATTTGCATAATGTAAATGAGTGTCGAAATGTCACGAGAGTAATAGACATTTAAAGAATTGCAGAGCCTCACTCTGTGAGTAGTAAAAGTAAAACACTAGAACGACGAAGTAAGACCTCATGACGAAAAACGAGAGACTAAATAAGAACTAGCAAGAAATTATGAACTAAGAACTAATTTTGTATCAAGAGAATTTTACGGAATTACTTCTGAGAAGAACGCAAGTTCGAAGAGAGAAGAATTCTATATTCACTGGTGACGGAATTAATTCGGAGCAGAATTATTTTCACAGAGGTGAAAAGCCAAAAAGCCATTCTACTAGAAGCGTCCTAAAGAGTCTAACCATTTGCCGAACAAAAGCAGACAGAAGGCAAGGCATTATGGGAGATGTCTCAACCGAAGAGAAACATATGACTAGATGTGCCGGTTTTTAAATGTTGAAGCGTGCGAGAAGGATTCAAGTGTCGAATCAAGAAGAGTTCCGGACTGCTCAGCGTAGATGTGGAAATTCCTACCCATTAGCTCGAGGAGAGATTATTCACTAAGGTGAAAAGCCAATAGTACTCTACAAAAACTGTGAGTACAAATTTATTATTCTATTTTGAAGGGAAAGCGTTCAGACAGAACGAGCGGAAAAGTACTTGAGATAAAGTTGGATAGAAAACCTGATTTAATTTAGAGAGAACGGAATTACTAATAATAACGCTGAAGGACATTCACACAGTGATTTAATTAAAGCCATTATTTCATTATTTCAAGCGGGAATAATTTCGAACTTTGAATGGAACTCACCTGTCAATAGAAAAGGAGATTCAAGTGTTAGTTTATATTTAACTGATGTTTAGTGCTTCAGAATTAAGAAGTTTATAAAAGGAAGCGTACATATAGAGTTGTACTGAGAACTGAAATTAATCAAGTTTTAATTTCGTTGGTTTCACAGAGTTTGTGAAGTGTTAATATTATTACTTGATTATTAATATTGAGTTGATATTAAAACATGGTGTGAATAAGATGACTATTGAAGTTTAGAGAACAGTGTTTCAAGAAGCAAGATTAAAGAAACTTTAGCTATTGAATTTTTGACAAGCTGTCTTCAGCAGTGAAGAAGTTTGAAGATTTATGTAAATATAACAATCCAGATTTTATATGTCCACGCTAATAATAAATCTTTTAAGATTTTATTTTATTTCTCTGCTACTCAATCTTGCACTCTGCGAAACAAAACTATCCAATCTGCACAAATACAAGCTTCAATCATTCCTTTTCTTCTTTTTTATTTAAATTGAACAACTGTACAGGATGATTCAAATTAAACTAATAGGAATAAATCTCAGTTAAGGGGAGATGTAGAGAAAAAAGCTCAAATTTTATTAAAAGCACCTGAATGATCAACATTAAATCATTATCTATTTTCTTTAATTTCAATTAAATTTATGCTAAAATTCTAAATTATAATTTTTTAACTATTCCACGATAAAGGGCTTAAATTTGACTCTAAATTAAATTGCACAATCAATAACTGAACAATGATATAATATAAGTTGTTACAGTCAGATAATAGGATCAGAAGATGGTTAATTTTGTCAATACAAATATGGAATCATTCTGAAATTAACATCCTACTGATATAAGCAAAAAGGTCTCTGCCTAATATTATAACAATGACTGGTTTCCTTGTGAGAAGAATATTCAGCATCTGAACTGTAAATTAGGACATAAGTGAAGTGTATATAAAATATCAAGACAACAAACTGTCTGACCAAGACGACTGCACTTCAGAGAATTAATTATTAGCCTCTAAGAAATGAGATAGTTGCTGAACTGTAGTGGACAACATTTGGGCTGTTACAAGACAATGGTGAATCAATGATGGTAGCATTTTTTTTAGGTGTGACCTCTTAAAATGGGATACAAAGTACAGTAATACACGAAGAACCATTGAATCCAGTGATAACTTACATCATCCCTACACCCACTACATATGTTGCTTTAAATGTAAATCATCTCATCTTAAGACAAATCTTATTTGGAAGGTAGGAGAAGACAAGATATGCCTTCTGTAATATTATCTGACCATAACTAATGACAATGTCTGGAGTGACATTCAAGTCAACTGCCATGACATAGAATGGATTACTTCACACGAAATTATTCATTCCTTATCCTTTAATAATCCTAAATGTTACTGGTACATCTATCTTTCTACAATAGAACAACTACTTTAACCACTACACTATGAATATATTAAATTTCCTTAAAATCTTATTCAATTTTTCAGTGATCAATCTTACAATGATCACCAGATGACATATATAGAAGATTGCGGAGGACATGACTAATAATTCCAAGAGTAATTGTTAAGCAAGATATAGCTTCAACAAAATAGCAGAATCTGTGGCACTGAATGCCTACAGTGCTCTTCATAGGCTGTGTGACAGTTCAGATACATATGAATCGCTAACTGCAGAAAGGCATCATGTCCAAGTTTTACGATTTTTTTTTTTTTATTAAAATTGTGGCTAGGAACAAGACGCAACGTTTAATATAGAAAGGAAACACGTCCGCATAGTAGTATTGGCATGACAACGACTTCTATATTCTATTTACCGCAGAAGTGTATTAGGGTTTACTACGTTTTTTGTCTCTCCTGTGAAATTGGCAAAATTGGACTTGTTTCCTTTCTGCAGTTAGCGATTCATATGGCATATCCTGAGGATTGCTACTAGGCACCTCTTGCACAAAGAGATGTAAGATATTATGTGACTGTTATAATGCATGAGGAAATGTAAAACAATTAAACCAAAAGCATTACAAATGACAAAATGAAAAAATTACAAAGTAGAGCAGACCCCCTTTGACACACTCAAAACGTGCCTTACCAAGGCACCGGTGCTTGGTCACTTTCAGGACGGGGTGCACACCGAAATCCACACAGATGCAAGCGCTTACGCCCTTGGAATGGTACTCATTCAGAACCAGGGAAGCCAACAGAAGGTCATCGCTTATGCAAGCCGTACCTCATCCAAAGCTGAGAGGAATTATGCAGTGACCCATCGGGAATACCTGGCTGTTGTTTGGGCCACACACAAGTTCAGACCCTATCTCTACAGCTGCCCATTCACTGTAGTCTCCGACCACCATGCCCTCTGCTGGCTCACGAGCCTTAAAGATCCCAGTGGACACCTCACAAGATGGGCGTTTCGGCTGCAGGAGAACGATATCACTGTCGTCTACAAAACAGGCCGCAAACAATTTGACGTGGACTGTTTGTCCCGTCGCCTATCGGATGAGACCACCCAAAACAACGCAGCAATCAATGTAATAACAGAACAAATAGACATGGCCATTGAGCAAAACAAGGACCCGAACCTCCGCAGAATTATTGCCGAAGTCCGAGCATCCGCATAGTCGCACAAAAAAGGCTACGCATTGATAGACAGCGTGCTCTTCAAGGAGGGCTTTGACCCCACATCCCGGCGTTGGCTGCTCGTCATACCACAGCATCTGCAATGCCACATTGCCGAGTCATGCCACGAGGACCTCACCTGCAGACACCTAGGCCTTGCTAAAACCTACGGCCGGATCTGCCAAAATTACTACTGGCCTGGACAGTACAAGACGACCCGCCGTTGTATTTTAAGGTGCGATGGCTGTCAGCGGCGGAAATCCCCAACTCAGCCGCCGTTAGAGCTCCTTCAGCCGTTACCACTGCCTGAACAACCATTTAGCTGAATAGGCATTGGTCTCATCGGCCCTCTCCCAGTATCAAACAGCAACAACTGATGGATCGTAGTGGCAGTCAATCACTTCTCCCACTTTGCAATTACACGGGCGCTGCCGACGGCAACAGCCACCAAAGTCGCCCGCTTCTTTGTGCGAGACATTGTCTTGCGCTGCAGACTCCTGGCATCCATTGTCAGCGACCGTGACGCACAATTCCTCAATGCAATATTGCGGGAAGTACTTCATGTCTGCCAGACACTCCACCACTGTACATCACCTTATCATCCACAGACGAATGAAGCAAAGGAGAAGCTGAACCACTCCATTGCAAATATACTGTCGATATATGTGGACAAACATCATTCAAATTGAGATGAAATCCTGCCATTTTTCACATACGCTTTCAACACTGTCGTTAACGAAGCAACATTCTTTACACCCTTCTTCCTGGTCCACGATTGTCACCCGCAGAGCACATTGGACACCTTGCTGGCCCAAGCCCCAGAGACCTCCACTGATTATGCAGCCGCCCTCCGACGCTAATTAGACGACACAAACACCATAGCCTATGGTGGATGCACAATAGGAGTCCAAACTACGATACGACTGGCATAGTGGCGAATTACGTACAGCCCCGGAGACCTCGTCCTCATCTTCAGCCCGACCCGCTCCGTAGGCCTTGCCGAAAAGTTGCTACACCGTTGACGAGGCCCATGCACCATCATCCCTCTTTTGCCCCCTGTCACCTACGAGATCTACCATCTGAAGCCTATAACTCACCCCCAGCAGACGGAGGTAGCCCACTGATACGGATGAAGTGTTACCTACCAGCAGACAAAGTGCCCACCTGGTCCCATATGGAGGATGAGCCCCAGCCAATGAAAACACCTGGACGGCCGCCGCCAATTCACAACCATTGGACAGCAGTGGAACCGGACAACGACACCATCTTTGCCCCAGCGCAGCCGAACCATGCCCTCCGACCAACAGCAAGAACTAAACACCCTCCCCTCTGCCGCTCATAGAGAAAAGCATCCCGCCCTCGACGTTACCTGGACAGCTAGTCAGCAAGGACGCTGACTCTTGGAGGGGGGGGGGAGCTAAGATGCAAAGTCAAAAAGCCTTCCCGATTGGTCAGTTAAACTGCCCTGTGATTGGCTGAACCGGGAGGCCAATTGGCTACACGGCTAGCTCTCTCCAAGTGACGGACCAGAAAGAAAGCTTCGAGCACCCAGTAACAGACCTAAAAGGAAGCTCAGGTAGAATTTGAGAATTCCCGAATATATATATAACCTGTAAATAAATTGTAAATAAAGTGAGCGTGCTTTAAGTTGAAACTCTGACACTAGTCCTTGTGATTCTTTTGACCACACATCAATATCAAGCAAACAGAATATATTACAATTCAGCAATGCCATTCAAGATTATAAATGCCATTACTAAAGTTCATTCATTATATCTCTGAAGACACGTGATCTCAGTTAACCAATCATTATCATTTCCTTTCTTCCCTAGAGTTACTGCTTAGTCACATCTAAAATGCCATTGTAAGTTACTTCCGATATTTACATCAAATATAACATTTGTATGTTCTATAAATTATTTTAAAAATAAATAATGATTCTTATAAAGAAAATTTAGAGTATATTACGAATTGATTATAAATGTGTAGAATGAATGTGAAATGTCATTAAATTGTTAGTAAACGGTAACATATATTATTTCAGAATTTAATGTAAATTAATTATGAATTGATTCGTGTATTGTAAACACAGAAAGAAAGTCAAAATATTATTGTGTGAGAAGTATTATTATTATGTAAGCATATTGTTTAACGTGTTGAATTGCACGGATAGAAAGCACATATATTATTTTATAAGAAGGATTCTCAAATGTAAAATAACGAATTCCAGAGGATGAAGAAAGTTTTTCTTATCCTCAAATAACACGAAGAAGTTTTCAATTATATGAAAACAAAATATTGTGGAATAAAGAAGAGAATGTTAAGAAGATTTTTCAATGTATATCAGGATTGATTAACATAGTACTGAACAACTTAACAGCAGTTTGATAGTGTCCCTTTGGCAAAAAAATTTCAAATGTGCAAGTTATTCTTGAGATATTTATTACGTTTTTCATGTTTAATTATTGGAGCTTATAATAAAAACAAAGTTTCTAATCAAATTTGTTTTTGCTTTTCTTTTTCACTCTAAATTTTCATGTTTACAAGTTTTAAAATCATCATTTAATTATATCTAAAAACCTATGATTAATTTATTAAGTTATACAAATATATATAAAAAAATTAAGTTTCTTCATATTCTATCTTGTACTCCTATTAAATTAAATTAGAAAACTCCATCTACGGATAAATTTCATTTTATTACTTAGGTTTAGATTACCAAATAACGAATGCAACATACAACATAAATGTATTAACTGAAATAGACAAATGTAAAGACATTGTAAAAGAAAAGGATGCCATATATGCTATATTAAGCGATAACAGAGATACAAAAATGAAAAGAAAGAACATCAACCTAAAAGAAATTGAAATACTAAAGAAAATAAAAAAAGATGAAACAAGGAAATTTATTAAATCAGATAAAGGGAACCATCTAGTGATCATGGACCAAGAAGAATATGACCGCAAAGCAACGGACATGCTCAACCAAAAAGAATATACAGAAATTGATGAAGATCCAACAGTTTCCCTATACAAAACGGTAAAAACTTTAGCTGCTAACATGTTAAAAGAAAAAATAATTAACAAAGCACAATATAACCGCATCACAGAAATATGACAACAACACCTAAATTTGAACCGAGGCCCAAAATACACAAGAATGAGGTACCACTGCGACCCATCATAAATTCCTTCGGTTCTCCAACCCAAAATTTGGCCAGATGGATCTATAATCAACTAAAGGTTATAGACGATAACAAACACGTCATTAGAAATACGCGTCAAATTATTGAAATTATAGACGAGCTGAATGCAGAAAGAAAGAAAGGCAAAATTAGACTTTACACAATGGACATAGTAGGGATGTATACTTCCATACCAGTCACCGAGACCTTACAAATTTTGGAAAGAAAACTGAAACTCAACAATTTTGAAGAAAAACACATTCAGAGAATTATTGAAGGACTTGTTATAACATGTGATAATAGCTACTTCAAATATAAACAAAAATTGTACAGACAAGTAGAAGGATTCCCAATGGGGAGTCCGATATCAGGACTGCTAAGCAACATTTACATGGAAGAATTTGAAAATATAAACATTTTAAACTGGAGTAACAACAATTTCAGATATTACAGATATGTGGATGACGTCATCATATTTTGGGAGGGAACTAAACGGCAATTCAACAAATTCTTTAACGAAATAAACTCAATCAGCCAACATATTAAATATACAAAACAAGAAGAAGAAAACAACAAGATTAATTATCTGGATATCACACTTGAGAACCAAGATAACAAAATTTCATATGAACACTACACCAAAAACTTCCAAAGCAAATACTTCATCAACTACAATTCAGAACATAATATGAAAATTAAGAAAGCTGTAATCCAGAACACAATTGAAAGAATAACGGCCTACACTAGTAATAAAGAAAAATGGGACGACAAAATAACCAATTTTAAGAAGATCTTAAGAATTAATGAGTACCCAGAACCATTCATTAACGGATGTTTACAAAGATTTGAAAATAAAACCAAAAGACAAGAAGGAAACATAAGACAAGAAGGAAACAAAACCACATTGGCATTTGACAAAATTATTAAACTTCCGAATGGGATTAAAATCAACAAAAGAATAGCTGACATATGTTCAAATAATGATATTAGAATAATACACAAAAAAGGGCAGAACATCAAATCCATATTATATAAGAATGAAGAAGATGATGAGCAAAATTACAATAAGATTAAGAAAATCATGGGGACAGTTTATAAATTAAAATGTAGAACATGCGGAGCCGTATACTTTGGAAATTCAGGACGAATGCTAGAAGAACGAATAGAAGAACACGTAACAGCTTTCACGAACAATCGACCTAAAGTATCAAACTGGGCAGAACACTGCATCACAAACAACCACAACCCCGACCCGAAAGTCACAATTCTCTACAAAATTCAAAACAAACATACTAGGTACCTAATCGAAGCATGTGTCATAAAAACCTTCCAATGCATAAATAAAGACAAAGGGTACATGGTTAACCCGAACACACTGTCGTATTTCCAGGACATGACAAAAAATCAGAGAGAGAAATTTCAGTGAACCAATTCCTTGTTAGCAACAATTGGCTGTGTTAAAATGTTTCTGTGTTAAATTGGCTGTGTTAAAATTATAATACATTGTTACATTGTTAGTAAATATAGTTTGTGTTAAATCATTAACAATTGATTTTATAAAAATGTCTTTAATTATTGTAATATAATATGTCTGTATCGTGCAAACCAGTGAATGTAATGGAAGTTAATCTTTGTTATTTAAAACGGTTTGAAAAAGCGGGAAGATGGTATTCTCCGCGAAATATCACCAGTAATAAAATGAAATTTATCCGTAGATGGAGTTTTCTAAAAATTAAGTTTTATAAAAGAATGAAATTGCCCCATTAAAAGATAACAGCAAAGTTTATATATACGACAACAAAATCACAAAATCTAAAGAACTTTTTTTTTATTAATTGCATCTTGAAATTCAGCTTTTGTTAACATTAAATAATGTATTTTTTATTTTGTACGAAAAAAATAAGATTTATTACTGTATTTTACATGTTTTACACTAAAAAAAAAATAATAGTTACTATTGTGGTATTCTGTAAGTTCACTTTATTTCTACACTATGATTATAAAATATATGTTACTAAAACTATTACAATTCAAAAAGTAACTGTTAAAGTAACAATTCTTTTTGAGTAACTGTAACACAGCTATTTTTAAAAAATAACTATGTATATATTAAACACACACTAAAATACTAAATACACACTATACTAAACTCTTTATACAGAGTGTGCAATCAAATTATTATCACCACCAACCTAATATGTGTATTAGCAGCCAAAAGTCAAGGCATGGAGATAACTGGAAATACGACATAGCCCTTGATGGTACATCCATATGATCCCAAAGGCGATCAATGGGATTCAAATCAGGCAAATAAAGAGGTCAGTCCTTGAGCGCAAATACATCTTCATGTGATGAACCATTTCAGCACAACCCAAGCAGCATGACATGCACATCTTCTTGTTGGAACACATAGCCACTTCCTTGAAAAACTATTGCCCTAAGAGGGTGCACTTGATCTGCAACAATGGACAAATAGCCAGTTGCATTAAGAGAATCCTTACAATATAATAGGGGCTCAAAACTGTCCCACAAGAACATCCCCATTTCGCTTTAATGGTTCCCATGCTTAACCACACCTTAACAACAGTGGCATGGGAACTTTTCACCAGTCATTCTGTCTCAGAAATTGTGGCACCTTTCAGGTCAGACTGTAATTATCCCAAATAAAAGTCTGTAAGTTCCAGCTTTTCCCATTCACACTCTGCATCAACACACTGATGCAGCAGTATCTGCTGCTCTCCCGTTTATATGTGTAGGGTCATGTTACCTGTCCACATGATAACTGAATGAAGGATATTCCACTGGGCCAGGGGAGGTCATAATAATTTGATTGCACAGTGTGTGTGCGTGCACACATGTTTAGATACAGGGTGGTCCATATAAGTGTTACCCCCTAGATTTTTTGTTATTTAGGAATGATAAAGACTTTAATGACAGATTCTAAACAAAACCATGTGTGCTAATAATTTTTATTATTATTTATTACTCTTATCAAATAAATGGCCCTTTTAATTTTTGAAAAAGCAATCACAGAAATTAATTTTCTCCACTGACCTGAGAGAAAGCAAACAGTTTCAACACTTAGACTAAGGTCAAAAACAAAGAAATTCAACCAAATTTCAAAACCTTTCACAAAATGTGTTTAAAATGATGCCCATTCATGCCAATGTACAATTGTGCATGAGTAATACATGAACTTATATTAGCACAGTTTCGCTGATTCTATTATAGCATAGCATTATGAATTGTTACAAATCCTGTGGTATAGTAATTGGTATGATGCACATGTGATCTTTCACATATCCCCATAAAAAAAAAATCAAGGGTGTGAGATCTCACCAGCCACTGTATGGGCCCTTGGCAACCCATCCAGGGATTGTGAAAGAGATAGTCTAGAAATCTTTGACTACATGAGGCATAATGAGGAGGCACTTCCATCCTGTTGGAACCAGATTTCTCTGAATGTTCCTAAAGACACCCTGTCTAAGTACTGATCTACTCAACTGCTCAGGATTAGGTCCACATACCTCTGGCCATTCAGTATATCATTATAGGACAAAGATCCGACAATCTTGGTTCCAATAATCCCACAGCACATAGTGAAGTGTCACTGCCTCTGATGATTTATCTCCAAGCCACCATAGGTTTTCCTCACTCCAGTAATTAATGTTGGGGAGATTCACCACACCTTATGAATTGGGCTTCATCAGTCCACAGAATATGTGATATTATTTCTGGAAATAAAGCCATCCTTGCATTCAGTAATAGCTAGTGTTGGCCAACTTGGGAGCTACCTTTTTATTATCCATTAACAGGAAGTAAATATGTAAAATTTTTTGTTCTCTTTTTATAAATGGATTTGTTTTCAATTTCTAATCTGCTTTCAACTAACATATATCACTATCTATTTCACTTCCACGATAGACTCTCGTATCTTTAATATTATTATTAAGTTTTTTGAGGGGTGAAGTAAACCGCGTCCGCTTTCCTAGCACGTGCCCCCTGGACACATCTCTTGGATGTGACTAAACGGTTTGCATCTTTCGCCTTGCTACCGCACTTTTTCCAGTACCTTGATGAACATGAATGTTCTCAATGGCCCTTTTCAGGGCCGGGACAAAGAACTTCACATTCTTTACTGGAATGCTGGAGGTCTGAACGATTTTAAATTTCTTCAGTTACAACGCACACTTCATAAAGTGGAAGCTGATTTATATGTTATTGTTGAAGCTGGTTTAGCTACGGAGAGATGTTTTGAGCTGATGGATACTCTGTTAGTACTCTCCGTAGGACTCGCCAAGTCACTTCAGGAATCATTATTGGATTTAAGAGTAATGTCATTGCAAGATGTAAAACATTACACGAAATGACCACCAAAGACCTATTGGAAGCAGTTTCCGTTGACCTATGGGAAACTGGGAAGCGATATACGGTTGTAGGAGTTTACAATCCCCTGGGTAATAAGCCTGACATGTCCACCATTGAGTCCACTCTTCATTCGTATAGTGTCGTTATAGGTGACTTTAACGCCCCATCACGTGGTTTGAATTATAATACTACCTCACCAGTTGGACGTATTGTAGAGGAATATGCTGATCATAATATGCTTAATATTCTTGATACCCTTCCTACTTTTCTTTCTTTTCGAAAGAAAGCACTACAAGGCCTGATCTTGTCTTTACACACCCTGCTATTTTACCTCGAACGTCTGTGGCGCTTCTGGAGGATGCTGCTGGATGTTGTCACCAGGCTATTTTAGTCACATGTGATCTTGGCAGGAGGGAGCCCAACACCGTGCGCGGCGCACCATGGAATTTTAAGAAAGCAAACCGGGAAAGGTATCAGACCCGAAGTAACGAGCTTGTCACGAATGATCTAGTGACAGGTAGCCCTGAAGCTGCGTATGAAAATTTCCATAGGGCCATTCTGGTTGCAGCACGGGAATGTATCCCCAGAGGATAGGTGAAGAAACATCGCCCATTTTGGAACGCTACTCTAACCTCGCTGAAGTGACAACGAAATAAGGTAAAAAAAAAAAAAGCAGAACGGAAAAGAAACATGAGGGACTGTGTTAGATCGCAAGCCTTACTTCAGAGAGAAATCCAAGAAAGTAAGAAGAATGCTTTCGAGTCTTGTATCACTAAGATCGATTTTAGAAAGGATGGCCTTAAAGCTCATGGGTGAATCTACAGAAAACCTGCAATTTCAGCAGTGGTGGATTTCCCATTAGGCGCAGGAGGCGTGTGCCACGGGCCTCACATATCGAGGGGGCCTCAAAATTTAAAAATTATTTAGCTTATTTCCTTTTTTTTTGGTTGTAAAAGCAAGCGTAGGGGGCCTCGCCAGTCAGCCTAGGGGCCCCATCCATCCAAGTATTTCCTTTTTTTTTTTTTTTTTTTGGTTGTAAAAGCAAGCCTAGGGGGCCTCACCAGT
>JAFIDM010009631.1:1995396-2042418 GCA_023159025.1 Thereuonema tuberculata
TTTTTTTTTTTTTTTTTTTTTGGTTGTAAAAAATATTTAGAGGGGGCCTCAAAATTGAATTGCGCCTAGGGCCTCTCAAGTGCTAAATCCGCCACTGAATTTCAGTCAAAAATTTTTGAGATTTTAAATTACAAGATTTCCTTTTCAAAAAAATTGAGATGATTGCTTTTGACGTTCTTACATCCATGATATATGTGGTTCAGGTCAACGCATTTTGGCTATTTTAAAAAAAAAAAAAAAATGATGGTAGGCTAGGTCCACAGAAGTGAATTGTGTTAATAACGATGTCGAGTTTTAATATAAATTATATACGAAATAGTGAATTTACGTGGGAAAAACTAAGAAATAAATAAATAGAAGACTAATTTATGAATTAAAAGAACTTTTTATCAAAAGAGGAAATCATGTATAATAAAAATGAATCAGACTGTCAATCTTAAACGTCTATAAAAATATAAATATATAATTACATATATTATATTATATATACATTATATAATTATAAATATCCTTATTGGCATTTAACAAAGACTGGAAGTGAAAGACAAGTCTTTGTGAAAAACATAGTATCCACTATTGTTGGTGATTCTCACTTCCATGGACCCCAAATGTCCATGGAAGTGATGTCCACGGAAGTGACGAATACTTATGTTTCTTGACCCATGTGCTCTTCATTTTGAGGTTAGGAACATGGGTCATTCAGAAAATTAAGTTTATCATATTTCAATTATCATGCCTAGAAATAATCATTTTTCCATAGAAAAATTAGGTTCTAAATAAGACCACAGAAGTGATGGGATGAGCTGTGCAAATTACGAAAAATGAATAAAAAGGTAATATTTTCCTGACAAATGTGCGACTCAGACGAATAAAATCACTTCCCAATCCAAAATTGCTGTGTAAACTTTTGTTTTTAAGTGAAATGGAAGACAACTAGCGCATCGGGTGGATTTTTTAGAAAGTTTAGGAATGTCCACAAAAGCGATGGCTAAACCTTGTGACAAGACTTGAGGTTGCAAAAAAATTTTACTGATAATTCGAAAAAAAATTTCACTCAGTATTATGTTAAATTTATGTATTTTCTGATTTCACAATATATATAATATTTGAAAAATATTAAAAAATAAAGCAGTTTGGATCTTTAGAAGCTATCCAACTGTAGCTTGTGACAGTCCACGGAAGTGACGAATCACCTTCTGTGGACAACTTTTTTTTTGAAAATTCCATAAAATTTTTAAAAAAAATTATACTAAACTATAGTATATTTTGTACTTCAATGTGTGATTTTGAAAAATGACAAATATTTTCAATCATTTTCAATTTATTGCTCTGTGACACGAATTACAGGTTTTCCGTAGATTCACCCTCATCAGTTTATTGCTTGCATTAATAATGAAGGAACTGGCCAGCAATTAAACCCTATTAAGAGAGGTAATAAGATGCTCACAAAGTTTAGGGATATAGCCAATGCCATGAGCTTATATTTTGCGAAAGTTAGTAATAATGTAGCCGATAGAATTGAAGAGAAAAGACTGCATAAACTGCGACCGCCACCTACATGTCTTACCGAAAATGACAATAAAATTCTCAATGATCCCTTCTATATGGCGGAATTGGATGCATCCATCCAATGTTTTAGTAAAGGGAAAGCTGCCGGCCCTGATGATGTTTTTCCTGAATTTCTTTTACATATGGGTTCAGGCTGCCAAAGAACTTTTTTGTCGCTGATTAATTTGACTTGGAATGAACATGTGCCTGACCTATGGCGTAAGAGAGTGAAAGCTATCGACCCATAGCTCTCACAAGTATGACATGCAAACTTGTAGAGCACATGATTGTATCCAGATTAAATCAGCTTTTTGACGAGCATTGTGTTATTGATGAAGCGCAAGCTGGATTTAGGAAGAATAGGGGCACCACTGACCAGGTTGTTACTTTTGTACAGAACGTTAAAGATGGTTTTCACCGCCAAATGTCCACACTGGCTATCTTTGTGGACTTTAAAGCTACATCCGACAGAGTCTGGTGGCAACTTCTTATCAGTAAATTAGAAATGACATGTGGTGTATCAGGAAAGATAAGGTGGGTAAAATCTTTCTTAGCGCAGCGACAATTTCGAGTCCGTTTTAAAGGAGCACTTCTGCGGTATAGACAGCAAAAGGAGGGTCTACCACAAGATACCACAAGATGTGTTTAAACCTCGCCCTGGAACGTCTGCAAGCCTGGGCTGATGCAATTAAAATGACCATTAATTCGAGTAAAACCTTTTTTCAATTTTTTACCCTTTCTACAAGAAGCAACTATAATAGCCGGCTATGATATAAGGGGCATTTTCTTGAAGAACAGAGTGAGTCAACATACCTTGGAATTAAATTAGACAGAAGGATGACATGGAATCTCACATAGCCAAGGCTGTGGATGTTGGTAATAAACGATGCCGCCTTTTAAAGCGTCTAGCAGCCACTAAGTGGGGTGCATCGCAGGATGTCTTGAGAATGGCATACTTCTCTTATGTCAGACCGGCAATGGAGTACGGTAATGATGTGATCAGCACCGCAAGCAAGACCCTTCTGCTGAAGCTGGATGTGGTACAGAACTCTGCACTTAGACTAATTACGGGAGGGGTGATGTCAACGCCTGTCACTGCTATGTTGTTGCAAACAGGCATCGAACCGCTGTATGCCCGACACGACAAAGCTACCCTTAAGCTCTGGGAGAGAATAAAGTGAACCAGATTTATTTTCTGGCGGAATTACATACCTGCTACTGCTAGACTTCGATCCCAACCTACACCACTTAAGGTTGTAGAAGAACTAGCTAAGTAATATGCCATTAACCTTTCTGTGCCAGCTGGTACGATGGGACTGATTAAGAATACAGTCTTTAACCATCTCCCTAAATGTGACTTAACCCTTGTAGATCACTCTATGCCTAAACCTTTGTCCTCAGCCCTTGCCCTTAGAGTAGCAGCCCTCCAAACTATCTACACCAGATATCCAGAGAAGGAGTGGCTCCATATCTATACTGATGGCTCCTGTATATCCGGAAGCGGCAAAACGGGTGCAGGATATTGTTGTAAATTTTTCGAGGGATAAATCCCAGTTGGAGCCCCTCTTAGTAATTTCGAGGGCGAAATTGCTGCGATTTTGAAAGTCGCTGAACTGTTAATGGATTTCAAACATCAACCCCGCAATGCTGTACTACTTGTTGATTCTCAAGCTGCCATCCTAGCTTTGACACGCAACACGGATGGCCAACTAACAACCGATTGCAGAGCAGCGTTGGATCGGCTTTCGATCGGTGGGAGGCAGATTAACCTTCAGTGGATCCCCAGCCATGTTGGAGTTCCTGCACTGTCAAGATTGGAAATAGCAGACAAAGACACACATGGGGCCTACAGAAAGTTTTGCAGGGGTGGTCAAAATATTTTGGCAAAGTAAAATATTTACTTTGTAAAATCCTATAAATTTGTAGGGAAGTAAAAACAGAATAACTTAAATAAAATTTACCATTATCTAAATATCTGTTAGGCCTTTCATGAGAAAGAAATTATATTAATTACATTAAATTTGAAAATTCTGGGGGAGGGGAGAGCAAGTGCCCCTCTTGCCCATACAGACAGGTACTTATGAACACCCAACAATACAATCTGATTGCTCTAGGACTAGAAAACAACTCTACAATTTCTATTGAAATTAAGACATAAATATTTTGCATGTTTATTGCAGTATGTTATACAGTTTTGAGAGATTAAAATGAATAAAATTTGCATGATTACTATGCTTTCCCATTACTATTCTGCTATTGAAGTAAAAATTAATAAAAGCAAAAATACTAATAAAGATCAGAATTTCTGTTCATTCTTAAGGGCCCCTAGTACTTTGGGGATGAAATTAAAATAATTTTCTCATCCTCACCCCATAATACATTTTAAATATGTTGTTTATTAAAAATCAAACAACAGATAAATATAACATGAAAAGTGGAAAAACAATAAAATGCACAAATTTGTTTGCTTTCACACCTTGAGCCATCATCGACGGCAATCTGGGACACGAAACAGCTGTCCCAGATTGCCATCGAGGATGGCTCAAGGCATGAAAGCAAACGAATTTGTGCATTTTATCATTTTTCCATTTTTAAGTTACATTTAATGCACATTAAACTTTCTATCAAGTAAATATATCGCACACATTTAAAAAATAACAAAAAACATATTACCATAAACCAGAATGTTTTGATCTGCAGAAAACTGCATGATCATCATCAACTGGAAAACAGCCAAACAGAGACAGCAAAGAGAGGATTATAATGAAAACAAATGTTAGCAAAAGGAAGCACAATTGGTCAAAGATTGGCCACAAGATAAAAAAGAGGAAGAGGATTGGTTCTATGTCAAATACCCAACGGACATGAAAGACAGTGCCCTCTATTAGTAAACAAGAAAAAAAAGCAAAGGCAAAAAAATTAATGCCTCAAAGCCGAGATGATTTTGTCATTTGTTTCTTAGTTTTCTTATTCACTATGAGAGGGCGCTGTCTTTCATTCCATTTGTTGTAGAACCAATCCTCCTCTTCTTTTTTTTATCTTGTGGCCAATCTTTGACCAATTATGCTTCCTTTTGCTAACATTTATTTCCGTTATATCCTCTCTTTGTTATCTTTGCTCTCTTTGTTTGGTTTTCCACACATCAAAACGTCCTAGCTTATGGTAATATATTTTTTGTTATTTTTTAAATGTGTGCAATATTTTTATTTGTAGTTTCATTCCACACATTAAAGTGGAAATATGTTCTTTAACATCATGATGCCCAGGAATGTTGGTTTACATTGTATGTTAGATTTCATTCATATATGATGTAAAACTCTTAAAATTTCCTGATTAAAACAAAATTAAAAGTTGTTCTGGGTTGACTACCTGTCTTTGGTTCCTGCAGTATTCAGTTGCACAACAGTAAATAAGGAGGAGGGCTCCAGAGAAACTTTTTCTAGGCAAATTGGAGAACTGCTGATATTCTGAACTTGCGCTTCTAAGTATACTTCATCAGACTAAAAGATAAAAAAAAAAAAAAGTGTGGTAAATCCTGCCTGGAATATAAAAGAAAATCATAATTTATTAACAATTTACACATAATAATTTTTTTATATTCTATTCTTGTCAAGAACATTCATAGTGATCAACATTTTTGTCCACAATATGTTCAATGTCTAAATTATTATTGCCAACTTGAGCATTAAAATTATCCACCATTTGAATAATGTCAATTCTACTGATGTCCAATAAAGTCTTGTTAAGATGGTTGTAAAAAGCTTCCTTTTCTTCAATTTCAGTTGAGATATAACACTGTACAAAGGTAATTTTTCAAAACTTGTTTTACAGTTTTAATTCTAGATGATAATTCTCTCCAAAGTTTATTTCATTCCAACAAAGAATCTTCGATATTCTTTATTTACAAGCATTCCAATTCAATGTAAATGTGGGCCAGCAATATTGGGCCTATCAGTGTATACAAATGTATTTCTGCTTTCAGATAATATAAAATCACACAAAATTGCCAAAACATTGTGTTGTATGTTAAATATATTTCTTAGTAAAATTCTAATTTCACAAATTTGTGTGATTTTATATTATCTGAATGCATTTTTATCTCTCACAGGTTAAATTTATTAGACTATTGTATTTCTGTTTGTTCTTACTATTCTTCCATTGTTGTTCCAGCAAGCTTTATTTACTCCTAAAACAGCAAGTTTATATTTTTTCATGACTTTATTTAATTGAGTTAACTTGTCATTTGATACAATGAAAATGCTTTATGTGCTTTGATGAAATAAAGTAAAGAAAATAGGTTAAAATGCACTTATTTGTTGGTAATAAACTTCCTCTTCCATTTTACCAACAAGTCAATGTGCTTTAACCTATTTCCTTTACACTGTTTGTCTTTCTGACAGAGTATCCTTACAGTGAATTATCCTATTATGAGAGAATCGGTTTGTCACCAAATAGTTAGTCTGGTTTTTATGTCCTGTAGACTATTTGAACATTTCAGAGATTTCAGAATGGATGAGGAGTTAGCTTATTATAGGCTATCCTGGAATTGGGTTTGCCACCTTAATGGCCTCTGGCTGCCAATTGTACAGATGTAAAATTGTTATGTCATTTCCTTCATAAAATATAATAAAGAATTTGGTAAAAGTTATCCCACCTATACTCGTTCAGAGCCTCATTTGTGATTACAAGACCCACCATAAGAAGATTGAGGTTGATAGTTGGAGAGAAGCGATTATATACTAGCTCTTTAGGAGTGCCAATTCATTTTCCCTTGGATCCCTCCACACAAAAGTGATGGACAGACATTGATTAATACATGACAGATTAAAGAACATGTGAAAGACACCTTCTTCTCTGTAACCAGAAAGATGATAAATTCCTAGGGACAGCTGGTTGGTTGGTTGGTTGAGTTTTAATGGCACAAAAGCAAAGGGACAGCTAAATTGGAGTGCAATTCCGATAACAATTTCTGTAGGTGGTCTGGTGATCACATGTGCAGAAGTTAGGCAGTGGTTAGAGAGGCAATAAAAGAAAAGCATTGTGGCAGCTCAGTTACTAAGAGATCGACGATGGACATAGCTCATTCAAAGACACCCATCCTCACTTGAGTTCTAGCCACAATGGTGAACGTAGACTTACAGAATTTTCATGGGAGCATCAACAAGATTGGAACATTTTGAAGGAAAGACTGGAGTAGGTCCAGATAGCAAAAGGATATTTGGAACTACACAACAGGCCTTCGTGCCATATAAATCACACCTGGCAGATGGAAGAAGATAAAATGGAGAACTCAGAATCATGAGCCTGAGAGCAGATTCCAAAATGATTTAATACCCTGTGGTCAATTAGAAGGCAGAGACTGGAGTCTGTTGAAGGACAGTAATACCAATGGAGAATGAAATTAGCCACAAGACGAGTTTGTGATGCTGCCTGAAGGTACAGCTCTATGTCCTGGAACACATGGTCTTTTTACAACTTAGATGAAAATTGACAGATGACATGTGGGTGGTGGTAACAGCCTTAATATGCAAATATTACAACAAAGACAATGGACCAAATTATTTTGCTGAAAAACACTGATGGGATAATAATATTTATTGGAGAGGAAACATCAACAAGATTATGCAATGGTGGTCCAAATGAAATGCCTATCCTGAAAAACCTGGGAAAGGATGGTATGACTTAATCTTGTGAGGAAATGTGATGGTAAATAATGTCCTTCTCGATTGAAATGCACTATCTTGAAAGGCTTTATTCAGGAATTTCTGTTCTTGTCAAAACAGTAGAATGTATTGTTAGCTCTGGTAAACTTCAAATTGAGTGATGGAAGATGACGCTTGCCCAGAATGAAGATGAGCTTTGGAATTTTTATTGCTGTTTGCACAACTGCTAGTGAATGTGTTCCAAGGTGACACCTGTCGGATAAGCTTTGAAGAGGAATGCCTAATACATGATACAGTCCATTTGAAAGTGAAGGGGGAGGGCTGCTGACACCAATTTAATAGGTTGGGAAGGGGGATTGGTGGAACAGACCAATAAGGCTTCCAAGGGATAAGTAAATGAGGAATGTGTGAGAGACATCAAGTGATCTGTACTCCAAAAGCATGGTTTGAATAGAAATGATGTCTTTTAAGTTGGACATAAGTGCATCAGAAATCCAATTAGCAGCAAATTTTGTTGTTACCATTTAGGAAAAGATGGAAGAGCAGTCGAAAATTAAGGAAATTATGAGCAATAGTAAAAAAGTGATGTGGGGATTTTCAGAGTGATTGACAACACTGATGGTACCAATCCATTTTATATAATAAGATCCTATGACTCAAATAGCATGCTAGGTTAATAAAGGAGTACGAACATCAATTTCACAGCAAGCATGGTCACTGCCTGTGAGAATACAGGATTCATGTCATACAATTTGTCATCTGGAATTTGAACAGACTTTCCTGTGAAAATAGAAATAATTTCTTCAATGAAACGTCTGCGAAAGGAGTCGAACCTGCAATCTTCTGATCCGAAGTCAGACGCCTTATCCTGTATGCCAGGCAGATTACATTCATATTGTTTGTTAAATATTCTTCATTTATTCATGTTCATCCAAACCATTTTATTAAATAGAAATTATTATATAGTTTTCCAGATCTGTATGTCTATGTGTAACGTAATACCCCTCCCGTGTTTAACGTAGGAGAGCTGGCCAGTAAATCTCACATGTATGACAGGGCAGATCTATCTGTGTGTGTGTCTGCATTTGTAATTATGGGAGGTTTTTTGAGAGAGACGTTATTTTCTCAGGACCAGCTTTATGTTGCACTGTTGAGTTCATGAAACAGAGATAACATCAAAGTACTCATCAAAAAAAAAATGATATTAAAGGTTATGTGCTAAATGATTGCAGAATTTTCACTCACAATGTGACTTATAATCAAGCCTTCCAATAAACAAATTCATTTATGTTCCAAGCAATGCATTCATTTTAATTTGCTGTCAGATTTATGATGGGCAAATACTTATCTAGACTAAAAGCCGTCAAATTGTTATCCAGTCATTGTTGACTGGGTATATAAGCTAGTTATCAATAAAAATTTACTGAACAAAAGAGAAAATATGCCTAAGGATTAAATTGACAAGTGTCTTCAGATGGCAAATAGAATTAGCAGTCAATTATTAACTTCAACAGCATAATTTACTACTACAGCTTAATTCACAATTTGTACAATTTTTAAAATGTTTTAAATTAACCAAAGAAATTTACAGAACTTCATAAACTGGTCTAATTGTAAATATAATATTAACAAAAAAACTATGGATTTATTTGCAAAGTGTGGTTCTATTAGAAGGAGTAATTAAAAAAAAAAAAAACCTCATGATGACAAAAGCAAAGACTAATAACTAAACTTTATTTCTCTGAAAGCAAAAAAGTATAGTATTGTTTGCTAAAAATTGGAAAAACAATCTATGGCTTTAATTAATACAGTCCCAACTGTTTTGACTACTGCAGTAGCATTTTCCAAACTGAAAACCTAAATTCCCAAGCATGAATATAATCTAAACATGTTCCCAATAAGATCCAATACCAATGTAAAACTCATCCATCTAAATCAGCATGTCCACAAGTTCAGTTGGAGTATGAAGATATGCCTAATTCTGTTCGTCTTTTTACAGTCCGATTTAAATCACCCATGGATGTTGGTCTTAGTGTATGAATCAACTTGGAAAATTAGGATAATGATCTCCACTATATCTAACACTGGGTGCTTCTACAAGCTAACCCATTAGTTGTGGATGATGATGTCATGACCAGAACCGGTATACAGGGTGTGGAAAAAGTTCCCGGAATTTTTGTAATGTAATTGGCATATTTATTGGCGTATTTTGTAAAATCTGATTAAATTTGTTAATTCCTTGTGAAATTTTGGTTTAGAACATGTTTATTAATCGTTTGTTTATTTTTAGGGAAGTGAAATGTTGCAAAATGGCTCATCTGGTCGTTGGTGGTCGCTAAAACAAAGTTATCGTTACGGATGAAAAATTTTTCACAGTTGAACCGCTTCATAACCGCCAAAATCATCGTCAACTGTTGAAAAAAGGTTAAAAAAATCTGCCGCTGCAAAAACCATCGCTCGCAGTCATTTTCTGGTTTCAGTGATGGTATGGGCCAGGTTCTGCACCACCGGGAAAACACTGTTGGTCTTCATCAAGTGCAATGTCAAAATCAATGCCGCCAGTTATCAACAATAAGTTTTAAAAGACGTATTGGAACCTTGGGCATCAGAACACTTTGGTGAAAATGGGTTTTACACTCCAATAGGACTGGGCGCCTGCGCATTTGGCAAATTAAATAATTGCTCTGAGTGAGGAGTTATTTCCTGTATTTTGGGGAAGAGATATTTGGCCTCCAAATTCGCCAGACCTTAATCCGATGGATTTTTCCGTGTGGGGGATTCTGTAGCAAAAAATCTCGGGAAAAAGATACGCCACACTGGAGGCATTGAAAATAGCATTGGTGTGTGCCTGGAACGAGATTACAGTCGAACAATGTGCGACCATTATCGGAAATGGCTCAGAAAATGTATTGAAATTAATGGCTCCAATTTTGAGCATTTGTTGTAATTTTTTGTTAATTTAATTATTGATATTATTAATAAAGATATTATTCGTTAAACTAACTGAATTGTGGATTTTTATGATAGTTATGACTATTGAAATGTTTTTAAAAAATTCCGGGAACTTTTTCTGCACCCTGTATAGTAAACAGGTCAGGTTGGAATACTTATGAATATGAAAAACAAATTTTAATAATAATAAATCCAGTAACTTTGCTGCCTGAACCTTTCAGTTATTGTGACCAACATCATCTCTGTACATTTAAGCAAAATACTGCATCATTACAGTTAAACACAACTTTTAACTTATTGATAAAATTTCAACAACATCTTTAACCACTTCAACCCATCTCAGGCAATGGATTTTAATTAGACAACTGGTTCTGGTTAAAATTTGTAGATGCAGTACAATGTTGTGGCTAGACTAGTTGCATTCATAGACAGTGCATTTATGACCACAGTAATCAAGATATAGTTTGTAGATGCAGCCATTACATGGTATAATCTTCCAGAATTAAAGGCTGTCTTTCAAGCAGTTAACTTGGTTAGACAACAGTAAACAATAAATGATTCTCCGATTTCAAATCAATCTTACAAGAATTCAGTATAAAAGATTGTAAAGAAATAAAGGCACAGCAAATAGTCAGTGTGATTCAAGAAATCCAGAATATGATACAATTCTTCTGGGTTGCTGGGCATAGAGGCACTTGCAGGAATGGGTAAAGAAGCAAAAAAGTGAAGGCAGCAAATAGTATTTACACATTTATAAAGAATGCTCTTCTCAGTTTTTAAAAAAATATTTGAAGCCTCATTACTTAGGCATCTGGAACAGGCAGTGACAAGCATGTGCAAAGTAAATGGTTACAAAACAATTTTTATCCCACCATTATTGACAAGCAACAAATAAAGAACTTAAATTTCAATTATATAATTTCATGGTATCTAACCAGTCATGGACATTTCGAAATCATCTACTGAAAATCAATGTGAACCCAATAGTTTTTTGCAAATGTGGAAAGGAAAAGTTGAAAGGTGTCGATTTGTAATTACATAAAATACAAAAGCAAATCAATCAAAATCTGAGATCTTCATACAATATCACAACTCCTTTATTAAACTAAAAACAAGAATACTTCTTCACCGATCCGATCCTCGATATGGATCGGTGAAGAAGTATTCTTGTTTTTAGTTTAATAAAGGAGTTGTGATATTGTACAAAAGCAAATATTTATACTAAACTTGAACTTTATGAATATGATTTGGTATAGCACAGAAGTGACTTTAGTCTATCTTTGTATCTTTTTTTAAAGTATATAAGTTAAAAGATCAGGAAAATTAAAAGAATCTATGAAAGGAGTAGGATTGAAGAAATAGAGGAATTTGCAGAAAAGAAAGAAATAAGATCAATGTATACAAGAATTAAGGAGATTAAGAAGGGATTTCAACCACGATCTACGTTTTGTTATGATAAGAATGGTAATCTTATTGTTAACGAAGTGAAAGGTCTCGAGCGTTGGGCGGAATATTTCCGAGATTTATTAATGGAACCAGTTATTGTAGATTCTAGTCAAAATGAGGATGTAATTCTTTGGAATCTGAGACCTGAAGTACTTGTTGAGGAGCCTTTAAGATCGGAGGTTGATAAGGCAATTCTTGAACTTAAGAGTAATAGATCTCCTGGAGTTGACGGTATCCCTGCAGAACTGCTGAAACATGGTGGCATTGTGCTAGTGGATATGATCCATGACTTAATTGGTACTGTGTGGAGGAATGAAGTAATGCCAGAGGAATGGAAAACTGCGATTATTTGCCCTATTCTTAAGAAAGGGACTGTTAAACTATGCAGTAATTATAGAGGTATATCCCTTCTGTCTACCATGTATAAGGTTTTTGGCAAGGTTTTGGCTGGCAGGCTAAAGGTCTACACTGAAGAAATTATTGGTGATTATCAATGTGGGTTTAGACCAAATCGAAGCACCACTGACCAAATTTTTTATATTAGAAGTGCCCTTGAAAAATGCTATGAATTTAATATTAGCATCCACCAGTTGTTCATCGACTATAAACAGGCTTACGACAGTGTGTATCGTGAGGCTCTATTTGAAATTATGTTAGAATTTGGTATACCACCTAAACTAACTAGACTTACCAAAATGACACTCATGGACAATGTTAGTAGGGTGAAGGTCTGTGGAAAGTTGTCACAGGAATTTCCAGTGATACGGGGTCTAAGACAGGGAGATGTACTCTCTACTTTACTATTTAATATCGTTCTTGAAAAAGTAGTTAGAAGCATTGAAAGTAATCCTGGTGGAACTATCTACAACCGTACTATGCAGTGTTTGGCATACGCTGATGACCTTAATCTTATCGGTAGAAATGGGAGTGGAATTACTGAATCATTTAAGCAAATTATCAGTGCTTCCAAGGAGGTTGGATTATCCATTAATCAAATGAAGACTAAATATATGATTACTGACAGGAGCAATAGGTTTAGTAACGTACAAGATCTGAAAGTGGATGAGTACTCTTTTGAGAAAGTTAACCATTTTACCTATCTTGGATCCTTGATTACGGAATGTAATGAGATACATCTTGACACAAAAAATAGAATTGCTGCCGGTAACAGAAGTTATTTTGCCCTGCTACCCCTTTTGAAGTCATCGGTATTGTCTAGAAGGACCAAATCCAGGATTTATAAAACCATGATCAGACCTGTTGTTTTGTATGGGGCCGAAGCATGGACTTTATCATGTAAGGATATTTCAATTCTTGGTATATGGGAAAGGAAAATTCTGAGGAAGATTTATGGAGCTATTTGTGACCAAGGTTTGTGGCATATCCGCACTAATAAAGAACTAATGGAATTATTTCAGGGGCCAAGCTTGGTTTCAATTGTTAAAAGTAAAAGGATCCAATGGGTAGGCCATCTCCAAAGGATGAATTTGAACCGTGGAGTTAAGAAACTTTTCATTGGAAACCCTGGTGGTAGAAGATTAAAAGGAAGACCACGACTTAGATGGCTTGATGATGTGGAACGCGATTTGAAAAAGCTCCAGGTACGAGGATGGAGGAGAAAGGCGCAAGATAGAAAAGAGTGGGCTCATATTGTTAAGGAGGCCAAGGCCCTACATGGGCTGTAGTGCCATGGAGTTAGTTAAGTTAAAAGATCCCACCACAGGTCTTATCAGAACCAAAACATCATGGAAGGTAAGGCAATTAGAGACCATGGGACTAAGTTGAGGTTTGGTGATTAGTCCACCCTATAACTCCTCACAAGGAAACGTGTTTTGCACAGAATAGGGGGAATCCCTAGGACATATTTGAAGGAAAAAATCGTTGACCCAAAGGGGATTGAACCTGCAGTCAAATGGCTTATCATTTGAGCTGCTCTGCCCAAAAAGCACATATTGGTCCATTAATTTCAGGTTAAATATCATTCTAAAGTTGAAATACCTCCTTCCACAATCTAATGTATAAAAAGTGTTAATAAAAAAATGGAAATGAATAAAACAAGCGAATGTTATAAGTAAGTGCGTTTTATTCATTTCCATTTTTTATTTCATTCCACGCACATTAAGCCTATTTAGTGTTAATAACTAACTATTCTTGATTTTCTTTTAAATTTATAATGTTTTATTCCAAAGCGAGTGTTACTCTGTAAGGAAAATTTATTATTATTATTATTTATTCATTTATTTACTAATTTATAATACCAAGATTCACATGTGCCAATAACACATGATTTAGAACTTTTAAAATTTGTTACTTAATGTTAGTTCTAACAGTATGCTTTCTAATTATTAAAGTATTTTAAATAACAGGATGACAGTATTATATCTTAGATATCTTATTGTGCTAATTTATTTTGTGATGTTACTTGTATAGAACAATCCTTTTCAAAATTGAAATTAAAAACTATTTACATTCCATCTGATCACAGGAAAGGCTGACATAACTACTAGAATTATTTATTCAACATCATAATTATGATGACAAATTAAAATTATGAAGATAAAGAAAATGTATGCAAGTGCAGTCAATATATCTTTTTACTGCATTATTATTTCAAGAAAAAATTAATTTTATTTTCTTTGTTAACACAATGAAATTTTTATTTACTCACATAATTCCTCTCCTCCCCAAATCAGTGAATTAAAATTTGGAAAAAAAAAAATATTCACATAATTTACCCTTCCTTTTTTTACAAAAAGTGTCTCTTCACAAAAGCTTATCTAAAGTTTCTTTTATCCTTTTCACAAACTCTTCACCAGACACACCCAACATAATCCATATTCCAACACCGGTATTTAAACCTAATCCCCTTGAACAAAAGCGACTGGTCTATTTCTTGCTCTTTCTTCCAGAAGTATTGACGTGTTGTAGAAGCTCTGCTGAAAATGGAAAGAAAGAACAACAGTTGTGCGCGGGTTTCAAAATGCAAATTGTTACGTAACCCGAGAAAAAAGGTGTAATGGCAGAGGGAAGACAATTTACAGGTGAACCGAAATTAATATGCTACTAGAGGAATCAGAAAGAACAATTAGGAAAAACTAAGACCACTTCAAAATCATTTTGAAATCCAAAGTGTGGCAAATACCTGAACAATAAAGAAGTCTTAGAGTATGTTATGGAACTACGAAATAACGGGATGAAACGATCCAGATGAAGGCCTGAGAAATTCCAAAGAGGAATGGTATTTCAACTGATGATTTTAACTGGACTGTCCAGTCCTAAGTTTACGAAGACGAACAACTTTGGCAAAGTGACTGCCAAGGGACAGAAATGATCAATGACTTTCACTGTTTCGTAATTCACCAAAGCTGATAACATTATTTCATCCTCTTTCAAATCGGTAATGCTGATCAAACAATTTTATGTATAAAATTAATTAAATTATGTATGTTAATAATTACTATTATTGAAATTATATTTGACATGTGTAAAAGGTTCATAATAAGTAATTACTATTCTATGAATACTGTAATATAGAAACAAAATTGCTATTTACAACTATTTTCAACCCTATTTCTTTACTTTGATTTTTCTTAACGTTCCAATCCATGGTGAATATTCCCTCCTCCCCATTTTTTACTAGGAAATTAAAAAAAAAGGGAAATTATGTGAGTAAATACTGTATGTCATTTCCTTTGCTATTAGTGCTTCTTTTTGTTTCCATTTCTTAATAGCAGCCTAACCTTTGTTTACTTTGCTTCATGTGTCAGCTCTGTCATTTTACATTTTAATGGCAGATTAATTTATACAGAATAATTTAGGATTGCATTTATACACTGCTGGTTATTAAAAGTGTAACACCAGGAAGAATGCATCCGATTGACCCGAAATTTTCATGATGCGAAGATTATAGGAGTACATGTAAAGGAGTAGCAGCAAAGCCCATATCTACAAATAACGCAATAAGCAAATAACGCCCCCTTGAAGCAGTATAATAGAGGAGAACAGAGAGTTGCTGTGCACTATTGGAATTGTGTTTGGTCACCACTGTTTTGCACAGTCGGCTTCAGAATGCCTCATCAAAGAATACAGCAGGCATACCTGCAAGTTTCTGACTTTGATTGTGGGAGAACTGTGACATGTTGAGACTGCATATTATCTTTCTGAACAGAGCTGAGTGATTTCAAATGTGGCATCATCATAGGATGCCATCAGTGCAACAATATCAGCCTTGCTACAGGTGCAGCATTCAACTATAAATGATGTCATTATAAAATGGAAACATCTGGGAATGAAAACAGCAGGAAATCGCAGTGGTAGGCCTAAAACACTCACAGATCGCATCCATCAAACCCTGAAGAGAGTAGCACAGAAGTATCAGAAGTTCCTGTTGGCAATGATCACTAGAGAGTGCCAAACAGCTTCAGGCATCGTTGCTAACACCAGGACTGTTCATCGGGAGCTGAAACACATAGGTTTCCACGGTCGTGTGGTCGCTCACAAGCCCAACATAACCAAGGTGAATGCTAAACGGCAGTTGCAGTGATGCAAAGAGCACGGTCACTGGACTGTGGAGCAATGGAAACAAATACTTTGGAGTGATGAATCCCGCTACATGATCTGGCAGTCCGATGGTTGGGTCTGGATTTGGCGGATGTCAGGAGAACGCTTCCTACCCGAGTGTATTGTGCCAATTGTCATGTTTGGTGGTGGCGGCATCATGGTTTGGGGCTGTTTCTTGTGGTTTGGCCTGGGTCCCTTAGTTCTTTTGACTGGAAACATGAACGCTGAGATGCATGTCGACATTCTTGACAACTTTGCACTTCCCACCCTCTGGCAACAGTTTGGGGAAGGACCATTTCTGTATCAACAGGATAACCGTTCTGTCCACAAAGCGAAGGATATGCTGTCGTGGTTTCAATGGATGGGTGTTAAAGTACTGGACTGGTCTTCACAGAACAGTGTTTGTCTCTTCTTCACTTTCTCTTCCGGTTTGAAGCCATTCCATAATGGTTTCCTGAGGAAGGCCCCTCGGTATCCGTTCCAAAAAAAAAATACCTAGCGATATGTATAAAATGTATCTTCTAATTCACCTGGTCAGTGTTTGAGATTAGACTAATATACCCTCAATGGGGGAGGCCTATAGCCAGAAATGGCTATAAAAAGGGCTGAAGAAAAAGGAGAAGAAAGAGGAAAAGATAATTTAGAAAACTAACATAACCTTAAAAAAGCGGAACATTAAAGAAAATAAATTACAAAAAATCAAAATGATAAAAGTAAAAATCATTAATATAAAAGGAAAACCCAGGCAAAAATTACAAGATAGAATATCAAAACAAATAAAATATAATAGGGCAATATGCAAAGAATAAAGTAGAAAAAAAATGATACCATCTTCCTCTGAGCCCTCTCATCCACAAGCAGTTTTCTTCCACAGGATCAATACTAACTAGAAGTATTTTGTTTTTCATACCATTCCCATAAACCTCTGGAGCTCTGGCAACTCAAACACCCAGGACAAAAGCTGTTTGAGAGATGCTCGATCCAGAACACGTAGAATGTCGTGTTTAAAGTCACTCATTTTCTCCATTATGGTGATTTTTGTACGTCTGTTGCTAGAAGGGCTGTCTGCCTTATTTATACTGAAATCTGCGTGATATTACATGTTGGAATGAGCAATTTATATTAGAAGGTGAAGTAACCTAATGAAGTGGTATCTCAATATAGTTGAAGAAACTTAAAACCAGATGAAATAAATAAAAGATCTGAGTCTTTTAAAAGTAAGGAAATAGGAGTTGTGCTTAAACAGAGGATAAAAGAAATTAATATATATCTTGATTATGAGCAGGACATTTGACTAAATATGACAAATGGTTGTAGTAATGTTGCATATACCACACAGAGAGGGTTGTTTATGATGAAGCAGGTACTGCGAAGTTAAGTGACATATGCTCAATTCTAAAAAATGTAAATAAACTATCCTACTGATGAATATTACACATTCTCAATACAAGTGAGATCAGGATTAGCTAAATGTAGGTGGTTTAAATTAAACTCAGGCTAAAAACAAATCTTCAGCTGAGAAAAAATAATCACCAACCTCATAATAAAGGCCAGAAATGAGCTATAATAGTGAATGACAAAGGATTTGAGTGGAATCAACATAAAATCAATTCTAGAATTTCCATCCTGACAAGATGGCACTGCTATCTTTTAAACAATCAACCAAATCAAATAATAACATAGGATCAGCTTTCAAGGTAATACTGCATAAGACTTCCCAAGCCTCTCTTGGACTTGCAGCAGATAAAAATTTTTAATAGTTTTTCCTGAACTATGTATTTCAATGCCATGAAAATGGCACAACTCTACAGTAAAAACTGAAAGTTGATAATGATGATTTTTAAAACTCACAGTATCAAAAACTGCTCCAATATAAGACAAAAAAACAATTCAAATTATGATAACGTAATAAATGATAGAATAAGGGAACACTGGTTAGAATGTAAAGAAGGCGAGTGTTTTGTTCTAGATCTGAAGCAAGAAATCATAGTTAGTCTTTGTGTAATTACAATGTGGAAATAGGGAAAGAAGTGGTGAAAAAATCTGTAAGTCTGAATGTTAAAAGTCTCTTCAGTAAGGTCTTCATCTGACATCTAAAAGACTGGATTGATAAAAAGCTGTCCTTGATGAGCAGAATATACTAAATCACAAACTGGCTTCTTTGGAAGGGATGTTACACAACAACAATACTGAAAACAGACTGTCTAACACACATTCAGCAAATGCAAATGTCTTTGCACAGAAATTTTCAACATAAGTGTGAAGGCAGCAAGATGTAATCGCAGTGCCTGATGAAGAATTGGATCAAGTTTGTTGGGAGCAGAATTAAAAGCAACCATAATCTAATTGTGATTGAAAAAGACATTCATAAATACATAGTAAAATTGAGTGATCACTATCCCAGTCAGTATTAAGATGACTTTGAGACAAGGTTTTAAAGGTTGGGTTGCAGCATCATATCTCATGTGAAAGTGGTAGCAAATGAGGTATAGGTTCCTGCGATGATTAGCATAATGGGACAAAGTGGAGGTTGGAGAACCTGTTTAACACTTACCCTTCTTTACTTTTAGGAAAGGAACCTTATACCATTGAAAGAGGATTGTGTAAATACCATGATCCTTCTGGAGAAGAAATAACTAGGAAAAAAAATCTTCAACCAATGATAGGGATCAAACCCAACTCTTACAGCCTGTAAACAAGTACTTTATCATTTAAACTAAGTCCACTAAGAATATTACAGATTTCATCTAATATTTGTTTATGAAAAAAAAATGGTTAAAAAAAAGGTTTTGGGAAATAAATTTTATACAGAAATATGTATTTCATCAAAACACAAGAAATTTTTATTCTAAGAAGCTGAAACTTGAAGGGTTTGAAGGGAATTTCGATTTTGGTCTATAGCTTTGCTATAGATAAGGAGGTAAGGAAAAAGTAAAAATATCCAAAGAAAAGAAGAAGAAGAAGAAAAAAAAAAGATTGTGCTCACACACACACACGACAATCAGATGTCAAGATCAGTTGCCAAAAAATTGCCAAAAAATCAGGAATACCTAAAAGCTATATCTGTATAGTAAATGAAGAAAACAAGACAATAACCCTATATCATGCCAGACTGGGCAGTTGACACTAGACAAATACCAAAGCAACAGAGGTAATGATATAGGGGGTGAGGGATGGCACTCTAAAAAGCAAAGACTAAGTCCGTGTCATGTAAATAACAATTAAAATCAGTAGCTGCTCAACTATCAAGATCCTCCTTTCCTAAGACATGGATCTCCATACATAGAAAATGCACAGAGAACTTTCAGGATTCTTGGAAGCTATTCTACAGAAAGGGAACTCTCGTGAGTGGTCCTTCACCATGTACACGATCAAGATTCCAGTTTATTTGTTAATTATCATCAATAAAGTAAAAAGTTGCTTTTATTTCATAAACTTACTATTTTAACAATATACTGTTTACCAAAAAACAAATAATAAAGCAAACTGTTGTAATATTGGGAAGTGCAGAAATATAGAGAGATGTAAACAATGATTGAGTCAAAGCAGAAAAATCTAAATGCTACTCTAATTTTGTAATTACTATCCATTTCTTTTTCTACTTGAACTTTTACATTGCCTTTAATTTTTTCTGTTCAACAAACAGATTTCAAAATCAAAAATTAAGACCCACTATTGCTTTTTTCTTCAATAATCAAAGAATAGAAAACCCATTCCTTTTCATACATTGGAATCCAGTTTGTTTTAATGTTATTGTAAGCTTCAAAGCAGCAATGCTAGAGAGACAAGATTTTAATGTTTTAACTGATCATAGATGCAGTTCAGAGAAATCATGATGAACCATGAAATAAGATTTCTCTAGTTTCTTAATTAATGAAATTTTTATTTACAACAAATATACTTAAAAATTTCTCAATGTTATTACCAGAATTATTTCATGTGTTAGGATTTTGAATTTCAAAGAAACATTAAAATCAGTTCTAACAATTCTATAATTCTGTTCATTATTCACTCAGTTCCTTCTTATTTTCAATCGAAGCACACAATTTCAGCAGAAACATTCTCTATAAAATAATTTTATTCTTTAATTTCACACTTCCATTCTGACGATATTTCCTAAATCTTCGGTACACTAGCATCACTGCAGATAGGATGAAGCATGCATTCTTTATATTTAAACATAGCAACTTGTATATTTAGTGTTTCATTCATCAACTCTTGCTTGTGATCTTTCACCTGACCCCTTCCATTTCACATAAGTCCATTTAAAAACTTGAAAAACACTTCAAACAGTAAAAGTAAAAATTTGTTTCAAATTTTTTTTGTGAAGTAGTTGATTTTCATATTTAAATATGTTGGAAAGCTATAGCAGACTTACTTACTGTAGATAGTAACATTTGACATAGTCTATCCAAGATTTCTTTCTTTTGTTTTCTGAAATTTCTAAAGTAAGAAGTTTGCTATGATAAGTAGAACTGTAATCAAGATAAATAATTATTTTAAAAAATATTTTTTTTTAATATACCACGTTTTTAAGACTGACTAAAAAGTATAAAATAATTTTTCCTAGCCCCATACAGATAGTCCTGAAACTTTGTGATTGTAAATTTTTAATAGTATGAAAATACTTGTAAGATTTAAAACGAAAAACGTGGGGCACAAGATAATATAAACTCCATCCATACCATCTCAATTATCTATTGCATGCGCCCCATGTTTTTCGTTTTAAATCTTACAAGTATTGTCATAACTATTAAAAATTTACAATCACAAAGTTTCAGGACTATCTGTATGGGGTTAGGAAAAATTATTTTATACTTTTTAGTCCATCTTAAAAATGTGATGAATTAAAAAAATATTTTTTTTTAAATAATTATTTTCTGCTTTTTAGTCTTGTATGTAAGAAATTTTCAATCGATTCTAAACATTTTGATGAGATTACAACAGAGAGTGGTAAATTTCAGGTTTATTTCTCTTCTGTTGTAGTTTTTGCTTCTCCTTCTGTAGGCGTCGCTTGTGTTGGGTGGCTGTCTCCTTGACCATCGAAGAAGTAGCGACAGCTCCAGCGCCATGTGGCCATTTGCAAAAACACTGACAGTGAACATCTGCAATGCAGCACTGCACCAACCTGTCATCCGAAGAATTAGGGTTCCCTAATGTACAGACAATGTAAATGTTAAGAAAGCAAGTTAATATTGCATTGTCATCCAGTTTTGAGCTGTTTAAAGTTTCAAGTGTCTAGCTCATCGGGAAATTAGTTTCAAATCAATTGCAAAATTTGTACCGAACAAACGGACAGACAAGAAAGCAAGCTAACAAAAACGTGTTAATAATAAAAAGGAAGTTGGCATCTCCTATTAAGTAATGACTTTGTCCCCACTCCTGGTAAGTAATGATATATGGGAGTTGCATCCAGCTTATGTCACTATGGAGACACATGGGTGGTCAGAGACTGGCCACGTGTGATAGAGCCTAAGGAAATAATTATTATTGTACAGAATCCATTCCTACTCTTGTCATGTCTTGAATGCTTTCCTTTTATTTTCTATTTCATTAATTTCAGTTCTTAAACTTCATGACCAAATGAAGGCTAAATTTTAGTTGTTAATTCTAATTCTCTGATTCCATTAATCCCTATTTTTTTGCTTGTCAGTTAAATGATAATTTTACTAATGCATTAAAATTATTAGTTAAATTAAAATAATTAAGTAACTAAAGTAATTAGATTTTTTGTCACATTGACATTCATTAAGTAAATTTTACTCTACATTGTACAGTTGCCCAAGTACCTAGTTAAATTTCTCTTGAAAATTTCCTTAAGCCCATATTTTAGTAAGCTAATGTTAGTAAATTTGGTAATGGATGGAATGGATAGCTTACTTTGCTATCATTTTATTATATTATTTCTTCATTAGTCGGTCATTACTACTCATTCAATTATGGAGGCCTGTCCACTATTTGTCTGTTAATGATACTCACATTATGTGAAAGTATTTATATTTATTGATTTTTTTCACTATTAAATCTCTATATTTAATTGTTAACTATAATGTATTTTAGTCACTTATTTAAATAGAATATTTAAGGCTTATTTTGGCATTAATGAACTCACTGCCCTGACCATAAGTAACTATGAAGCCTCTATACAACTGAGGTAACCCAAGAAGTCATAAAATTTTATTGAAATTTAATTGGGAAAATATATTTAGGTATGTTATAACTCAAATAAACGTTTTTGGATTCTGGCAGCAACGACATATTATGGACGTCGGACTATCGGAGCCAACAACTCTGGACGTCCGTAAGAAGAAGAAGATATTATAACTACTAATAATTAATTACAAGTATCGTTTTAGAATTTTTTAGGCTGTTGCACTCTTCTGGAAATATTTCAATACAATTGAAAGGTATGTGCAGGAACTCCTGTATTTTATCACTTTAAATATTACTAAAACCTTGGGCCCTATAGAGGCTATTGAGCTGTTTTGCATTTAATTCAATGAATATGGACATTTTTGATTCTTCTGAACTTTAAAAAGAATAATTTAACGTAACTGGATTTTATTAACAGAGCAGAGAGCTATTTGAAATTTGTGTTTTAATGTTAGTTTTCAAAAGGATTTATAAAATCAAGGAGTAAAAATAACAAAAAGAGCTTTGTCATATTTCAAAGTCTAATTACAGTTGTAATTAATAATAATTATAATAAAAACCCAGAAATCAGGTAGCATTGATCGTTCATCAACAGCTAGCACACAAACACTCACTTATTAAGAACACGATCCAATACTATAAGTACACACCACAAAGCTTACTAGAGTCACCCTCACATAAGCTGTACTGGGACCGCTCCATTCACACAGACAAAACTATACATCACAACAGACCTGACATCACACTTGTTGATAAGGTCAACAAACAGACCTATCTCATTGATATTGCAGTGCCTATCAGCAAGAACATGCAGAAACTCACGCAGACAAGATCAGTAAATACACTGATCTAGCACACAAGCTCCAGAAGTAGTGGAGGCAGGACCGAGTACGTGTTGTATCCATCTTCCTGTCCGCCACTGGTCTGATGCCTCACGCATTGCACCACAGCCTCAGCACACTAGGACTTCACAAAAACACTTATGCACAACTCCAGAAGGCTGTGATACTCAACACAACACACATAGTTAGAAAATTTATGGACACAACCACACATCCCTAACTATTCTTGGAAACTTTTTTTTTTTTACAACTTGGCAATTTGTGCTTTGGTCCTTGACCCACCATGTTGTCTTTGCTGGGGAAACCCATGGTTTGAAACATACAAACATAATAATAATAATAATAATAAAAATAATAATAATAATATCAAGAGGTTCACGTTCCTGCATGGGAAGTTAGCTCTTACACTCACTGGCATAACCCAACACCCAGAACATATGCCTCTTTTCCACAAACAGGGTGTCACATACCTACAGAGCAAGAACACTGAAACAGCGCACCCTGCAAACTACCGTCTAATTACTTGCCTCCCCATACTTTACAAACTCCTCACCTCCTGCCTTGCAGACAAAATCTACACACATTGAAACACAAAACATTCTTTTCGAATGGCAGAAGGATTGTTGCAGGAATTCCCAAGGTTGTACGGAGCAATTCCTTATTACCTCGGTAATCCTGCGACAGGCACGTGTGAAGAATAGGAACTTACACAGGAAGTACACTGACTACAAGAAGGCATTTGACTTAGTCCCTCATTCCTGGCTCCTACACATTCTTCATCTCTACAAAATACACCCCAAGACAACGGCATTCTTGGATGCCACGATGAAGAGTTGGAACACAACGTTACATCTACACACCTCAAACACTACAGTCCCCATTTCCATAAGGAGAGGTATTTTCCAGGGAGACTCAAGTCCTCTTTGGTTCTGTCTCGCCTTGAATCCATTGAGCCACATGCTAGACAACACAAAACAGCGTTACAGGCTTACCTCAGGCACTCTTGACACCATACAAAATCACTCTCTTAGTCTACATGGATGATATTGAACTCTATGCCACAAACAACGCACAACTTACTAATTTACTACAAGTCACCACACAGTTCACCAAAGACATTGGAATGGAATTTGGAATCGGCAAATGTCGCAAGTTACACATAACACGCAAAAGACTTTAAATTTTGAGGGTTTTGAACTGGACCATGGATTGCCCATCCAATCCATGGAAGAGGGAGAGACCTACAGGTACCCGGGCTTCCAGCAAGCGCGCGTCATTAACAACGCAAACATCAAAAGAGAACTCAAGCACACATACCGTGCTCATGTTCACAACATCCTCAAAACACAACTCAATGCCAGAAATAAAATTAAAGGCATCAACACTTTTGCCATCCCCATACTAACATATTCATTCAGCATAATTCCATGAACAAACACTGAACTCGAAGCACTACATTTATGAAACATAACAAGCACCCACCCCAAGTCTGCTACGGAAAGAATGACTCTTCCCTGCAAGGACTCATCAACCTCATCACCCTACATGAAAACAAGTACACACACTTAGGGAAATCTTCCACCATAGAGCACAACACTCCTCACTCCACTTAGCCATTGTCAAGGCTAACACACACCTCACCCCATGGACCTCAAAAACCCTTATCCAACACTCACCACACCTGGCACCCACACTCAGCAGCTGCTGAATCATGGGCTCATAAGGAACTCCATGGCAGACGTCGACATGAACTCAGCCAGCCTCATGATGACATGGAAGCATCGAACAGATGGCTGAGTGGGGTGAGCTGTTTGGGGAGACCGAAGGGTTCATGATCGCGATACAGGACCAAGTCATCCCCACATGCAATTTCAAGAAACACATTCTACATGATGCAAACACGCATGACGATACATTCAGGAAATGCCACAGTACACATGAGATGATCGACCACAGGCGGCCCTCATCGCTCCTAAACGGACTACCTCCACCGACACAATCAGGGAGCGTTGATTGTTCATCAACAGCTAGCACACAAGCACTCATTTATTAAGAACACGGTCCCGTACTACAAGTACACACCACAAAGCATATTAGAGGCACCCTCATATAAACTGTACTGGGATCGCCCCATTCACACAGACAAAACTATACATCACAACCGACCTGACATCACACTTGTTGATAAGATCAATAAACAGACCTATCTCATTGATATTGCAGTGCCTATCAGCAAGAACATGCAGAAAACTCACACAGACAAGATCAGTAAATACACTAACCAAGCACACGAGCTCCAGAAGCAGTGGAGGCAAGACCGAGTACGTGTTGTGCCCATCATCCTGTCTGCCACTGGTCTGGTACCTCGCACATTGCACCAAAGCCACAGCACACTAGGACTTCACAAAAACACTTATGCACAACTCTAGAAGGCTGTGATACTCAACACAACATGCATAGTTAGGAAATTTATTGACACAACCACACATCCCTAATCATTCTAGCATACGTCTTTTCACTTGGCAATATGTGCTTTGGTCCTTGACTCTTCATGTTGTCTTTGCTGGGGAAACCCAAGGTTTGAATCTTTTTCATAATAATAAAACTTAAGCTAGTAAATGAAATATTTGTAAAAATAAATTAAAGTCATATGCATTAATTTGAATTTAAGAAAATCCTAAATATTTTTTTTAATCAATATAAAAATCATAAAAGAAAGAATATTGATTACAATTTATAATAATTTATTTAAATATTTTTAATAATTAATTTTATTTATAACAATTTTTAATGAAATTTCATTAAAGTACAGTGAAATTCAATTTTTAAAAAGAATTTTTCATTTTTTTGTTTAAAATTTTATTTCTCTTTAATTTACAATTTCTTTTAAAATTACTATTATCAATTGCATTAATAAATTGTTTTTTTAATAATTTTAATTTCTTTCTCTTTTTTTTTTTGAAATTACTAAAATAAAATGAAATAGAAATATTTTGGGATTGCGGTAATGAGAGTTCGTATTGTTGGGAAAAAGAATCATGTGAACAAGTGTAAGGATACTTTCAAATGCTAGGTGAGACGCCACGTGCTGTGATTTGGTCTCCGTAATTGTTTCTGTATTATCAGGTTAGGTTTGCCCGACCAAAGGTGTGATAAGACTGCTGAGAAGCTCAGATATCTGCCTATTTGTTGGGCACATTTGATTTGGATATGTTCCACTATGTGCTGGAGATGTCAACTTCTCATCACCCGTGTTTCTAATGTTTTGCCTATTCACTGTATAGAAAACTTTCATTACACACTAAAAAAATCATATACTGTTTTATTAGAAATCACATTATGATGGATTATGTAAACCTCCTGAAATTTCTCTTTCCCTGAGAAGAAAAATGGTTGCCATGATGAAATTTTTGTTCTTATTTTTTTTTAATTCAAAACCTATATTTTTTGTCATGTGAGGCATGGAGTAACAAATAAAAAAGAAAAAAAAATATTTAATATAAAGAATTCTTAATCTTTCATTTTTCAAAGTGCTTTTTTAATAAGGAATGATCCATATACCAAGTCTCCATTAAGCTTTGATTCTTGAAGCTCATTAAGCATTCTAATCATATCCATAAAAATCAGTCAAGACCATAGTCTTTTAGATAAAAACAAGATTGCTTCACTTAGCTATTGGATCACCAGCAGTAATGTAGCACTGGTGGATTAGGGCTATCAAGTAAAGAAGTCATCATCATTCTGGATGTAATAGCAAAAGAGTACCAGAGAGGTATTAAGTCAAAGTGTTTTCTTGCAATGAGGAGTCAAGTGGTGGTAAAGAAATTAAAACGGAGCAATATCCTTGCAATAATAATCTACTCTTATCTTATATTTTCATTAAGAAGGCTTAACATGCCTTGATGAAATAAAGAAGGAAAAGAAAATAGGATAAATTACACTCTTTCACAAAATTGAGGAAGTACTAAGTAAGTGTCTCTATTCTATCTTCTTTTCTTTGCTTACTTTAATGTTTAAGCATCCTATTCGGTTGTTGTTTCTCGACAATCAGTTATCAAAAAGCAATTATGAAATAGTTATAACAGTTAACTGTCCTAAAATAACAAATGACTTTTTTAGTGTTCAGTGTAAGACTCGGCCCATTTGACCTTCAATGAATGCAATGTACAAAAACATAAGAAAGAACTAAAATATTTTAAAAAACATATCATAGATCCCTGAGATTTTTCAGAAGAAAGAAGAGACTTCACTGAGAATGTGAGGCAAAGAATAAACAGTATTTAAATGGAGCAGAACTCAAACCTGTTCAAGACATATTCAGATAGATAATGAGCCTTCCAAGGCAACTGTTAAACTGCAGTGTTCAGGAAAGAAGCTTATGGTGGACAGAGCAACTGGAATGGCATGGTAATCAATCATCAATGTACATGTGATGTGGATTCTCCAGTGAGAATATTCATGATCTAAAAAAAGATATGTAAATACTGCCACCCTTCCAGAAAGGAAGAACCTAAAACTGATAATACACTGAAGCTCGGTTATAACGCGGTTGTTTATATCGTGAATTCGGTTATAACGCGATTTGGTCTTGGACCCCTTCTATTTTGGAAAAGGTGTATAATTGTAAAATTGCAAAATTTACCATTTTTTTGCCTAAAATCAAATCAGAGGTGTAAATTAACATGCTTGTTTCCTTATTATTTACAGTAATTAAGACTCTATACCCACCCTAATGTCACTAAAATGCGTCAAATACAATATATTTTTTAAAAAATACCAGAATCGCAGACTTTTTTGTTTAACCAAAATGAATATCGAGATCTATTTTTCTGCCAATGACAACCAGTAAAGAGGCCCATGTAATCTAATAGACGTATGAATACCTAGTTCCGATCCACGTGACTCGTCGTTTGTACAAGATGCCAAGATGGTGGCACCAAATCGATTTTGGCTAATGTAACCCATCAAAGTGTTGAAAAGGAATGATTTATGTATTTATAAATATAAAATTCTCTCACATAACTCTAAATGATGTAGGTAATCGCAAAATGACCATTTTAAATCGATTGGAATCGTGTGGGTGATAATAGGGTGCGATATACGACATTTGACGTAGCGAAGTAAAAAAAGTTCGGTTATATCTCAATCTTCGAGATCTTGGATCCGAAAGGTCGCATTATAACCGAGCTTCTGTGTACTATCTGTTCTGATTCCAGTACAAAAGGAATTTGAAGGTAAATGAATGAAGTGAGTGGCTAGCCAGATAGAACAAATTGAAGATAGAACTTTCATCTAGAAAAGACAGAATGAGATGATCAGTAAGATAAAGGCTAAAAGGTCCTACTTTCATAGGCAAATTGAAGATAGAATTTTCATCTAGAAAAGGCAGAATGAGATGAGTAAGATAAAGGCTAAAAGGTCCTACTTTCTTAAAAATGTGACAAAGGCAGTGGAAGACTGAATTGGAACGAGAGTAGTATTATCCAACAATTCCTCATATGTTCCAAGATGAAATCAGGAGATAAGAGTGGTTGTCAATTTAGACAAGTAGTCATCCAAGAGTTGGTAAAGATATCATTCTATTCCTTCTGAAGAAATTGCAAATAGATACCAACAGGATTGTGAAGAGCATTGTGCAAGGTCACAACAGTGAACATGAAAGCAGAAGGAATCACTCAATAGGAAGGACATCATCTTTGTTAAAATTAAAGAGTTGGAAGGATGCTGCAATAGTCTGTACTGTACATCTTGCTGAGAAAAGAAATATTACCTAATAATTCAAAGAGAAATTAAGTACTCCATATTTAGTAGTACATATATAGGTGTGATTATCGAAGATATAATTTATAATATGAAAGTTTCAAAAGGAGTGAGTGAAACAGCAGCAAAGATAATAACCCTACAAATTAAAACAGGCTTTCCCACAGAGGCGAGTAAAAATCCAGAAAGCATTGAACAAGCATTTCTCTAGATCATCACCAACAACCTAAGTCTACTGTGACCAAGGATGTCACAAGAGTCATGAGTAACACGTCTCATGTTACTGTTCGACAAGAGGATAAAAAGGGTTGCATATCTTTTTTAGATGTAGGCAATACAAGAAAATCCTCTTCTATTATTGCTAGGGTCCATCGAAAACCTTATTCTACTGGTAATGTACTCAGATTTGACTCTAATGCTCCAACATCACAAAAATGTAACATAATATCAATGATGATAAAAAGAACTTTCAATTATTGTTCCACTGCTGAAGAATTTACAAAGAGTTAATTACTTGTAAAACTATTTTACTAAAAAGATGTTATCCAATACCTTTTATTGACACCATTATAAAAGATATTTTAGTTAAAATTTATAATAATAATGAATGAAAGAGGGCTGTTCAATAATGAATGATCATAATTTTTTTACTCTCACAATTTTGATAGTACAACAATGATTTTGTAATGTATTGTTGGTGTAACATGTCGTCTATGACATCATAGTTATGTTGCTCTGGTTCATTCCAGTTTCAACAGGTGGTGCGCACTCGTGTTGAGTTGTTTGTAGTTTCGCCTATGGTACAATGGAGTTGAGTCATGAAGAAGAAGTTGGTGCATTGAAATTTTGTTTGTGTCTTAAGAAAGGCTTATTCAATGTTACAGCAGGCTTTTGGGAAAACTACTTCCTTACAGTACTGCTTGGTGGTGGTATAAAACGTTCAGAGATGGAAGGCAATCAACATCGAAAGACACCAGTCCTGGGACTCCAGTTCCAGTTCTTACGAAGGTCAACATCAAAACTGCCGCTGCAATTTGTGAGAGATGATGTAGAAATCACATTACGACAGCTGTCATAGATTATGCATATTTTTTTAGGTACTTGCCATACATTGGTAAAGGAAAAACTGTACATGAAACATGTTTGTGTTCGGTGGGTTCCAAGACTGCTTACTTCTGAGCAAAAGGATGTTTGTTTGCAAGTTTGTGTGGAGCTCAAAAGAACGACAGCGGGTGATGCAGAGTTTCTTTCAAAGATAATAACTGGAGCGAGACTTGGCTTCATCATTTTGACCCTGAGAGTAAGCAACAAAGCTCACTGTGGAAACCTCCGTCGTCACCAACGCCAAAGAAAGTCAATGTGGTCCCATCTGCAGGTAAAGTCATGGTCATCGCATTCTTCAATATTCAAGGAATGATTTACCAGCATGTTGTATTATTACACACAACTGTAACAGCAGAGTACAACAAAAGTGTACTAAGGACCCTTAAGGACCATGTCAGGCGAAAACAATCATATCTCCAAGCAACAGGATGGATGTTGCACCAGAATAACGCGCTGCCACACATTGCAAATGTAGTCGTGGAGTATCTCGCCAAAATCAATATGAAGTGTGTTCTTCAGCCTCCCTATATCCCAGACGTGGCCCCTTGTGATTTCTTTCTGTTTCCTCAATTAAAAAAGAAACTTTGTGGAAGGCATTTTCAGTCTTCACAGGCATTGCTGAAGGCTTCGAAGGCGATTCTGAAGGACCTGTCAAGCAATTACTTCCAGTAAGTCTTCGACTACTGGCAGAAAAGCTGGGATAAATGCATTGCAACCATTGGGGACTACTTTGAGAAAGACTACCAGAAATCGAAGGATGACTGGAGGTATGGAGTCAGAAAAAAATTATGATCATTCATTATTGAACAGCCCTCATATTAATCCAAAAGTCTAAATTTGTTATTAAACTAGATTCAAAAAGCATAGAAAGACACTAACATGTCTGTTGTTTTTAGAGCTGAAAATAAAATAAAATTTCACGGAATAGACAAAAAGAAACAAAAGGATAATGTAGTCTAAGGTTTCAAATGTAAAAATCACAACTGTGTTTATATCGGTCAAACTTCCAGGGATATCTCTACCAGAATGAATGAACACAAGACAGCTACAAAAACGGGCAATACGCATCAATATACCACAGCTAAGCATGCCTGGGAATTCCAACAAAATCTTGATTTTGATAATCCTTCCATCTTAGATACTGAAGATAATGAAACCAAAAGATTGGTTATAGAATCATATTTTATTTCCACCAACGAACACTGCTATAATGATACCCTATCCAACAACAAGATACCCTTTTTTCTTAATAATTAATTCTCAAAAAATCCTTCCCTCCCATTTTTTTAATTTAATCCCATTTTTGTTTGTTTTGGTTTTATTGCAATATTTTTTCTATCCAAAAAAAAAAATCAAAAATCAAAAATCAAAAAATTTAAAAAAATTTTATTTTAATTCCCAATATTTTTCCATCTGTTTTTTTTTTTTTTCAATCTAGTTACTTGTTAATTCTAATGTTTATGTAAAAAAATTTAATTATTTAATTTAATTAAATTTCTTATTTAATTTTTAATGGTTATTTTTATTGTATTAATTTCATCATATCATGTCCTTGTTGTTATAATATTATTGTAACTCATTTTATATTGGTTTTTTTTTTACTCCATTCCCCCCATCAAGAATGTATCGGACCTCTTTTCGAATCTCCGATTGTTCATTTATTTCTGTTTCTGTATGTTATTTATCACTTGAAAATGGCAATTGGAACTAGAATTGTCGAAACATTGTGTTGTATTTTAAATATATTTCTTACTACACCCATGTTTGTGTGATTTTTTTATTATCTGAAGGAAGAACTGGGATGTTAATGTTGACAAAAGATTTTGAAATGAACATGAAAGCCATTTAGAAAGAAGTTCTAATGCAGCATGTCATACTTTTGAAAGTAGGAAAAAGGAATGGAAATATATGTAGCGGCAGAAGATTAAGGCAAGAAGTTGACCCAAGTCTCTGACAGAATCTAACAGAAGGTACAAAAGAATGGTGGTTAAAACCACTGTCAAAAACATAATGCATTCCCAATAAAAATAATCAGAGCAACCTGGCAGATATTCATTGTATGGATACAACAAATAAAACAAATTAAGATTCTAAAATATCTTAAACTCATAAATATATAAAAAACACTAAAACATTTTGAACCCATAAATATATAAAAACATATATATTTATTTGCAAATTTTCGGAAAGAGTTCTTCTTTCCTTTGTCTAGCTTCAAATAACATAAACAATTTACAGATGTTAATTACCATATTACACATCCTGGACTTTGTTACAATATAACAAAACATAATAACATCTCTTTCACATGATAACAACCTTAACTTTCCATTATATCTTAATTTCAACAATCTTATTCATTTAAACAGTATTTCTTTCTAATCTCCTCTCTTTTAGAAGTTTTAAGCATCAATTTAATCAACACAAATAAATGTAATAAATACATAATACATTTATTGAAAACGCAAATTTTCGAAGAGAAAAAAATCATCTCTTTTTGAAAAAGAGGAAATTAGAAAGAAGTATGGTGTAAGCACTTATAAGTCGTCTCTTCTTTTTCAAACCTACATGAATACAAGTCACGAAAAGAATTTTTAGGAAGATCACGTGAGACTAACATAATATAGATTGTTGAAACAATTAACTTTACAACAAAATTATAATAATCTGATAGCAACGTAAAGATTCAACAGTCAAAAACAACAAATTTAACCTTGTTTTTACAACGTGAACATTTTTTATCAATCATCTCATTAGACATTGCAACCATACATTCATTTACTTTTACTCCCTCATTTCTGTTCAAATTTCTACTTCTTGTATTTCTAATGTATAAACTTTCTATTATTTTCCTTGTTTTATGATCTTTTTCTACACATAAAATTTTAATTTCATTATTAATACAGTGTGTTTTTTGAACACAGTGTTCAGCCACTTCCGATTTATCTATTAATTTATTTTTAATACAGTACCCATGCTCAAGCACCCTTTCCTTTATTGTCCTTTCGCTTTCTCTTAGATAGAAAGCCCCACAGTTCATACAGTCCATTTTATACACAATCCCCATTTCATGTTTTTTGTCTACCTCTTCAATTTATTACATAAAATATTTTTCATTTTATTATTATAAACAAACCCAATGTCAATATTAGATCATTACAATATCAGATTATTATAATTTGTTGTAAAGTCGATTGTTTCAACAATCCATATTATGTAATTTTCACGTGATCTTCCTTAGTTTTTTGCTAAAAATTCTTTTCGTGACTTGTATTCATGTAGGCTTGAAAAAGAAGAGACGATTTTTTCTCTTCGAAAATTTGCGTTTTCAATAAATGTATTATGTATTTATTACATTTATTTGTGTTGATTATGTTGATGATTAATATTAAATCTTATTCATTCATTAAAAAACCAATTCTTCAAAATTTGTCATGTGAAAGAGATATTATTAAGTTTATTATATTGTAACAATGTCCAGGTTTTGTAAATTTGGCATGATAAATACATCTGTAAATTGTAATATTTTGAAGTAATTTTTTTTTCGTTGGAATTCTCTTCCCCATGCTTTACATAGCTTATACACAAAGTTGCATTACTAGTCGTGCAATAATGCGGTCTCCAGTCAGCGCAGAAGTGGGGTACTTTAATTATAACCATGTGGTACGTTTTTTATATATTTATGGGCTGAAGATGTTTTGGAACTTATAATATGATAAGAAGCAACGCTATAACAAAGAAGTATGGACTTAAATTAAGACTCTGATTAAGAATGAATAAAAAATACCAACTGGACTAAAGTTTTCGAAATTACAAAATAGACTTAACATTACAAGAAGTCAAACCTGATGACAGTACTTTGGGTTTGTGGTTTCAATGCTTAAAAGTCAGCAAATTAAATTCAGAGCAATTCTTGGGATTAGAAAATGTACAAGGATAAACATGTGAGTTCAGTCCTGCAATAGGGGATAGAAGCTGACAGGCAATTTGATGGAGAAGAGTGAAAAGAATCATCTATTCCCTTAAAGAATGAGGGAAGTCAGAACAGCAATGAGCAGAGAAATAACTGTAGCAGAATTCTCAAGAGTATCAACAAGATTTTTCAAGATTCTGATGTTATTAGGTCTAAGTATAGCAGTGGTTTTAGTTTCATTTCTTTGATCTCACACACATATTTCAGTATATTATTTTTAAATGTACAGGGTGGGCAAAATAAAAGCGGCCTGTAAAAAAAATGTATAGATATATTTCAAATATTGACAATAGGACTGACCCTTGTTAATGAACAGAAAATGCTGGAAACCATTATTGTTGTGCACCAATTGGTTGCTGTCACATGTCAGTGCATATGCATCTCCCGCATGCGCCCGCTGTTACGCGTGTCTCACAGTATGATAAATCGAGCACAGCGCTGTATTGACGTCAACGGTGGCCATTTCGAGCATCTACTGTGATGTTCATTAACAAGGGTCAGTCCTATTGTCAATATTTGAAATATAATATAAATATATGATGTATATGATGTATTTCATTAATGTATCTATACATTTTTTTTCCGGGCCGCTTTTATTTTGCCCACGCTGTATAAGCTACAGAGGCTAAGTTGTATCAGAAACAAAGTATCAAATCAAGAACAATCTGTAGAAAAGAAGATAAACTCATATACAGAAGAGAAAAAGATACATCCAAGACAATTTCAAATCTAGGGACATGGCAGATCACTGCCTTGATCATTCAGCTATGCATCAGCAGGAGAGCATTTCTAAGGTTGAGATACTGCAATCCTTGCAGGGCTAAGAAAAGAACAGTTATGGCATTTTATACACAATACTTGGAAGTTGCTGGTTACACTGTCCTTTATGCAGGAGTGGCAACAGACAAGAATGGGTTATAAAAATGATAAAGATAAAAGCAGAAAATCTGAAAAATCTAATGAAGTAAAGGATGAAGGAATGATGAGCTGAAAGGATAATGAACAATCATTATCATAAGTTACTGTGATTAAAGATATTTAACATATTTTAGTGGTCTTTTACTCTATCTCCTTATATGTAGATTTGGTACATAGTTTTGATGTATCTTGATTGTAGATGGAATGCATATGTCAACTTAAACTTGTTTTCTAATTTTTCTAAATCTTTCTTTTTTTCTTTCCTATGTATTTTAAGAGATGTTACAAACATTAAACCAAATCTGTAATATTCTTTGTAGGCCTGCTAACTCATGTTGTATAGACACTGGCAAAAGCAATATCAAAACAATGTCTAAAGTTTGTGTACAACATTATTAGAAAATAATGAAAAGTGATGGAACAAAACAAACTTACATTTATTAGTCATTTTTTTTAATAAAACTAGTCGGCTACCCGTCGCTTCGCTCCGGAAGCCTCCCTTATGTAACGGAATACAATTTTTTATTTATTAAAAAAAAAAAACACACACACACACAAATTACATTAAGGAAACTAAAACCAAAATTTTTTAAAAGCTTTTTTTTTTTATTTAATTTTTGATGTCTATATTCTCTCAATCTACGACTGCTTTTAGAACCACCTTGTAAATCATATATCTATGATATATTTTTATTTTTCACAGAGATTAGAATGTAGGCCTAGTGGTCTAATGGCTAAGACGTCTAACTTCTGAGCAGTATTCTACCTAATAGAAATTGTGCATCTTTCTTTCTTGACTATCTTTTTTTTTTATTCCTATTGATACTTTTCAGTGGTTTTCGAGTTAGAAATAGTGATGGTTTTTGAGTTACAAATAGTGATTTTTCAGTAGTCTACCTAATGAAATACTGCTTCTTACTTCTTAACTCTTTTTTTTTTATTCCAAATGATACTTTTCAGTGGTATCTGAGTTACAATAGTGTTCAGAATTCTATCTAATAGAAATACTGCTTCTTTCTTTTTTGAGTCTTTTTTTTTTTTTAATTGTCACTTTTCAGTGACGTTTGAGTTACATTTATTGATGGTTTTTGAGTTGCAAATAGTGATTTTTTCGGTATTCCACCTCAAAAAAAGAGTGCTTCTCTCTTTCTTGACTCTGTTTTCTTTACTCCAACATCTGGCGTGTACACCCACATATTTTTCAATATCACATAGGATTTGGTTAAGTAAGAATATTTAAAATATTGCAACGTTTCGGCAATTATCGTTCTAATTGTCAGTTTCGAATTACAAATAAACTGACTGATGTGAAATAAATAAACAATCTTGAGATTCAAAAAAAAAGATTGAATACATTCCTTATTGATGGGGGAAAGCAAAGGAGATATAAGTCAAAAAACCATATGAAGAGAGTTGTAGTCCCTATGGCCTAATGGATAAGGCATCTGACTTCGGATCAGAAGGTTGCAGGTTCGATTCCTGTCGCGGATGTTTCATTGTAAAAATTATTTCTATTTTCCATTCTCTCAGAAAATTGCGCCGGACAGACACACAGACAGACAGATAGACAGACAGACAGAGAAATAAAAGATTTTAGTAATATAGATTATTATATAGGTATAGGGGTTTTCCCCATCAAGCCAGTGCAAGCTCATGGGTGTGCTGAAAGTGTAGATCCTGACATTTCACTGAGCAATTGGGACCAGTTGAGAATAAATGGCATGCCCAAAGCTTACCTGCCTAATAAAATTATTAAGATACAAATCTCCACATAAGAGTCAAAGAGAAAATTATGTACATAAATATTGATATATGTGCAGAAATGGATCTTTGAGAAGCTGAAAGATCTCTTATTTACATGATGTATGATGACAACTGCCTAATCAAGAAAGAACAAGAGTTGAATCCGTTTACCATGATAAACTTCAAACTGTTTCTTATCAACAACGACAACCTATCACAAATTAGCACGAACAAACTGTGCCTTTGAAAGGATACAATGTGAAGTAATTATGTAAGTTAACCGAGGTTAAAAATAAAAGATTTCTGTTAATGTATTGTATCTGACTAAAATGATATAGTACTAATATTTAATTATATCATTATATGCAAATTGTACATATTGTATGTAAATATGACGGTTCAAATGTATATAATTAATATTTTTTTCCTTCAAAGGTTTACTGCATTATTCTTTTCTAGCCTCTTAAGTTGGATTGCGCATGAATAACAAAGGCTGTGCTGTGTTACATTACTGGATTTGATAAAATATAAACAAACTTACAATTATCATAAATCTTCTTTATTCAACATAAAACATTGCTTTCCACCAATATTTCATTCTTTTAAACAAAGAACTTTTTCAAGGCTTCTTTAAAAAACACACATTTTATTCACACATTTTTATTCATTTATTTTGTTTTATGTTTGTATTATTTGATTATGTTATTTCATGTTCATTTAATATGTTTTATTTGTTATTATTCATGTATGATTTTGTATTTAATGAGGAAAGAAGGTTTTTCTTTTCTTTATGTGTGTTTTAAATGGAGAGAAATCGCCAAGCGGACAATAAATATGCTTTCGCCCACAGAGCCAACATCAACGAGAATTCTGTACAATTGTTTCATCCTTATTGGGGAATCATCAGCAGAATCTACTCGTTGATGTTTGGCTCGCCGAGCGAAAGCTTTACCCAAAAGCATTCTCGGTCCCGGGAACGGCCCGCCGGGATAAACAACAATAAAATAAAAAATGATCCTGAAAGATCCAATATATTAATCCCTTGTCCTCTCACTGAAAGGCACTAAGGAAATTAATCGGTGTCAGGGGGAGGGTTCTGTTATCATACGAAATCCTCCCCCCATATCATAGTATCTGGGTTCAGTCCGGTATGCCAACGATGGATGCAGCTTGCCAACAAACGTTCACCAGACCTCCTCCTAATCCATGTATGTCCATCACTGGTACAGAAGTAGAAACGGTTCTCATCTGTGAATACCACAGATATTCTATTCTGCCCTCCAATGGGCTCTTGCATTACACCACTGAAGATGAACTGAATGGTGGGGAAGAATGAGTGGCAAACACTCCACTGGACACCGAGAGCAGAGGCCAATCTCCAGTAGACGATTCAGAACAGTTTTTTGGGTGACATCGGCTCTTACTGCAGCTCAAATTTCCACTATAGATGCCCTGATATCTACCAGGGCTATCCTGCAAATGCGCCAATCTTCTTTCTCCATTGGACCAGGAGGGCCCAACCCTGGTCTTCTGATAGCAGTGCCTTCCTGAGACCACTACTCTCAACAGTTGTACACGGTGGAGAAGTCTCAACCCATTCTTGCTGCAATCTCATGAAATGAAAATCCACCCTCATTAGGCCTACCACATGCCTCGTTCAAAGTGGGTTAATTGCCGATACGCAGTTGATTGTCACTTTTGTTACATTCTGTATAGTTGTAGCGCCCATTACCATAGCCTTTCACAGTGACAGTAACGCTTACCAGTGGTGCACCCAGAATTAATGTTTGGGGGAGGCCAAGGATGTTGTAAAAAGTCCAATAAGATTGTGAGCTGCGGTTTGCTCACATTTTATTTTTTTTATATACTTAATGAAAGAAGGGTTCCTTTAGATCCCTGAGATGAGATTTGAACTTGTGATTTTATTTCAATGTTTTCAATTTGTATTTTTATATAATATATATGTGCATATCGGCAGTATGTAATATATATATATATATCTTATGTATGTTAATTTTCTAATCTTTTTATAATTGTTGGGAATTATTCCTTTGTTTTATTTTATTCATTTATTTTTTTTTAACTTTTCCAACATCAGAGGGGATGATGTGAATGGCCCCCAGAATTCTGGGAATAAGCCCTTTTTTTTTGTTGTACATTCTATTTTTAAGGGGTGCTAATTGAGGAGGACACTGAAGTCATGGGGGTAGAAGGGTTCACCTGCCTGGTTTATGGCCCTTTGTTTCAGCTTGACCCCTCCTTTAACAGGTCATCGGACACGGCGAATCGGATGTCAGGAGGTTACCAAATGTCAGGTGGGTGTTGAATTTTTTCGGTATAAAAGAAAATGTAAAAGGGAAAGTGGAGAGGATCGAAGGGACAGGACCACGAGAGCAACAGGCAGGAAAGACAAGAAGGCTCCATGGACGATGAGCGATCTAAGACCAGCAAGAGCGCGGGACGGACACCCATGTCCCAATAACTGCCAGGTGAATCCAAGAGACCATGGATGATCAAAGGCCAGCGAAGATGCTAGAGGAAAGCCACGTCCCTGGAACTAGAAGGAGCAGTCATTTTGAAACCTGCCGGGCTATCTTACTTGGTGAAGAAGCATGGTTCCCAGTCTCCCCAGCAGCAAGGAAAGCCTCTGTCAAATGGGCCGAACGTTTCTGACCGCCTCATCCAAAGGAGTCCGCAGATTCTCTAGTCCTCTTGCCATGAAGCGTGTACCCGCACAAAACTGCCGACGGATGGCGACACCCTGAGCGTCCGATTTTGCCAACGAAGTTCCCAGACCTCCTGGAGGTTTGTGAGTATGGTGCAGCTTATCCCGTCGTGTTCATTGTCCATATATGGTTGTTGTTTTTTTTTAATATAATTATATTTACATATGTGTGTATATATATATTTTTTTTGAGTGTCCGGACCAAGTTTTTTTATTAGCATCATTATTATTATTATGATTGTTACCATTTGCTTAATGTTAACATGTAAAGAAAAGGTGTACAATAGAATGTTTTGGTTGTGATTAAAATTTTAGCCAAATTGAGTAAAGCAACATATTGTCTCCTAGTGCTTATGTTTTAGGGATTAACGGGGTTAATCTTTCATACTCTCATTGCCGTAGGCCAAAGAGATACTTAGAAGCTCACAGGGAAAATCCCAAGAACCTTGGGTGGGGGTTAATGCCCGAAAAGTTTTTTTTTTTCTTTATTCTTAAGACTTTAAAAGACTTTTCTTTTAAATGCTCTTACTTATTAACAAATTTAGTTGTTACTCTTACACCATAACTTGGGCCCAGCATGGCATTCCATGGAGCAGTTTTAAATAGGGATTAAACCTGACAATAAATCTTTTAAGTTTTAAGAAATAAATCCACAGAGGGCAAAAATACCTGTTACAAGATGTGGGCCTATTTAAAAATAAATTATTTCAAAGATCACTTTTCAAAATAATAAGATACAGACATATCGGTGCTTTAATAAAGGTTTTCTTCTTGTTTTTTTTTTTTTTTTTTCTTGTCACTCTATTCCATTTTGGTTGGGGGGGGGGCTTTTGCCCCCTTTTCCCCCCCCCCCCCCACTTGGGTGCGCCACTGACGTTTACTAACAGTGCCACACGAATCTAACGAAAAATTCCATTATGCATTAACAGTGGCATTGCTCACATATCATGCGAGTCGTGATGCTGAAACTGGTATCGATGTGATAACGCATGTAGACAAATATTCTGAGTAATTTTTATTTACCAACATAACTCCATCTTTGTGTTGCAACTTTCATTTCTGCCATTGTATTTTAGCATCATATGATAAACAGCAACTTGGAAATGGAAAAAAAAGGCAAATTTAAATTCATAGACAGTTAAACAGGACGATTCAAAATTTTTTCTGAACAAACTTTGAAGATAGGTCGGGAATACCAAAACAAACATATTCATAGTGAAACATACTATGAATGTGCTAGAGGGCGCTGTTTGGCAGCAATTAGTTGGATAATGAGAGCCATTGTCATTTGAGACTTTGACTTTGTACAAGTAGGATGCATCCCTTCAATAATGCTGAGAGGACAGATATGCACCTCAACCTATGGGGCAGCGAAAAGAAATGGACAAGCTGCTGTATGATTGTATCATGATTGTACGATTTCTGCATATGTTTGGCAATCCATGCATCGACGTTGTGAGGTGTGTATTACTGTTGGTGGAAGGAAGTTTGAGCACCTACTGTGAACCTGTAAGTGTACACCTTACTGTCATATTGTAACATAAGACTAATAAACATATTGTATACCTTACGTTTGTTGTCTTTTATTTCTGAACCTTAGCCTTCTAGCACAATCGGGTTGCTTTTGCGGGCTTACGTTCCACTAAGAATACTGTTTGTTTTTGTATTACTGATCTGCTTTAAATTTTGTACAGGGAATTTTGAATCACCCGGTATATTTTCTATTAATTTAGTTCTATTCAAGGTATTGATCTACAATATGTACTGCCAGAAAATCACAACATTACGACACAGTTCGGATTTCGGTAGGAAATAAAACAAAATAAATAAAAAATTCAGATCCTGAATTTTGAAATAAAATTTCTCAAAAATAGTTTTTTTAATAATTTAATTACCAACTTTTAATATGTATTCTCATGAAAGGCATCTGGACTTATTAGTTAAATTATTGTTTCAAAAATACCATTCAACGTTAATACAAAGAAAAAATAGAAATCAAAATCAACAGCAAGTTTTTCTTTCAATGTACTTCTTTTTTATTTTTAATAACCTATAAAAGGCAATGACTCCGTCATTATGATGGCTTGAAAGCTATATATCATAATGAATTCAACATGACATACTTCTAAGAGAATCTCCCCATCTATTATGTGCACAATCACATTGGACAATTGCTGTGCAATGCAGTAAGACTCCGTTGCAGGGATATCAGGGTCACTCCTCCTCTATAACTTTCCAAAGGCAGTCAAGTGCAGCAATGTCAATTTCCCAGGGCATATTTTAATAGGCTGAACCCAAGAAATTCGTTGGACTTGCGACTGGAGACTTAACAGGGATGTGAGGGAAAGGTATGGCCTCGATTCGTTTCTAGCTCTATGCATTCACAAAAAGACTAAGGGCATTTAGACAGTATGTTTGTAGCTTTATCCTGGTGGATGTTGACAGATATTGCATTATTTACATAAAGGGCCAGAATTTCCCTAGTGTATTTACGCATGATACTAGGCAGCACCAACTTTCATATTTCATGCCATCCTTCATATCTGCAGGTTGCCCTTACGGCAAAATTGAACGATCATCATAAAGCCTTTTGAAAAAACCTCCTTGCAATGCCAGATGAAGTTGAACAGCCCTTTTTCTGCTACCAACAGGTATGATATGACCCTGTACCTTACCACAGTCACTGAAATAAATCCATGCTTCGTCCAAACTTACCACAAACTTCCATTCATTGCCAGCAAGGTACCTTTTGTAAAGTTTGCGACAGTATGTTTTTCACTCAACACGATGGCATTGCAGAAGAGCATGTTCTTCCACCTCATGAATCTTCTTTAGTCCCAGTGTTTTGGATGACCTTACACACATGCAGCTGTGAGATTCCATACCTGCATGCATGCAGGTTTTACTGGACGGCAGGTATTGAATCCATATTAACACTGATGAAGTTACCTTAGTGCATTATCAGTTTCGGTGGGTATTGGTTAGTGATCTTTTATCTAATAGGCCTTGACACTTCATCTGGTGTATGACCTTGGAAATGTCATACTTACTGGTCGATATACCATTCTTTTGACACTGTTTTAGAATCTCCGTGTAATTAAACCTTGCATGGAAAAGGGTTGTAATATAGCCTTCCAAAAAGCACTTGATTTAGGAGCCATGCCAATGAAACTAACACATTAAAACATTTATCAGGATGTACAGGAATAAAGATTCGAATCTAGCTCATTCACATTCAGTTAATCACGTGGAATTTGTTATTTACATATAGCTATCATCCCTCTGTATTTCCCATTTCATTATAGAAAAGAGATGCTATACAACCTCAAACTCATCTTTCTTTACTCTCAGTTAGCTTTGTTTGAGGAATACATATCGTGAAGGGGTGAGAGGGACCAAATTTTGACTGTCCAGAATTTTCATTGAAATATAATTTTACTAACAATAATTAACAAACTTCATAATAAGTATTCCTTTAAGAAAGGAAACTTAAAGTGGAGGAGTGAGAATACTTCTACACAAGTAGTAAGTTTGGAATTAATAGGGAATCAAAGGAAAGACATAAGGAAAAGTAGGAAATCATCATATTATAGTGACAGCACTAAAAGTGATGAAAAGAAGTCCCAATGGAAATAGGCTCACTTGATATGACCAATACAATCGACCTTTTAATGAAATGCCATTTTATAGCCAGCCAGTGGTAAATAGACATTGGGTGATAATGTTAATATCAGAGTTGATGTGATAATACAACTGAACTGAAACCAAAAGAGTTATTACTAAGATTGTTGTTGAAAGAAAGTGATTAATGAGTAAGAAGTAGCAGTAACTGCTTCAGTAACCTAAGAGGCGAGTGTGGCAGCTAAAAGCATCAAAGGCAACAAAGAAAATGGGTGACCCACAATTACTCAAAGGAACTCAACAGAAATAGTGATGGAGAGACTGACTAGGTACAAAAAATGGTCACACTGATGAAATTCAGTAGCCTGAAAATTTAATAATCAGTTGTGGATAGGGACATAGTTAAGAGGGAGGCTTCTGCTAAGTAAATAATTTAACATACACTATGTGATCAAAAATATCTGAACTCCCCTCTGCAATAGTGAACTGAAGCATAGATGGTGATGTGATTGTGAAGTGGAAATGGGAAGGCACAATCACAACAAAACTGCAACCAGATAGGCCACGTATTATGACAGACTGGGGCCATCAAGTGTTGAAGAAGGTGGTTGTGCAAACAGCCAGACATCGATTAAAACAATCACAGTAGTACTAACACTAGCCAGCACCGTGACTGTCAAGAGAATAGGGTTTCATGGTCAAGCAGCAGTTCACAAACCAAACATTTCCCCTGTGAATGCTAAGCATCGTCAGAAGTGGTATAAAGAGTGACACCACTGGACAACGGAATAGTAGAAACGTGTGATGTGGAGTGATGAATCACACTACATCACGTGGTAGCCTAATGGGAGGGTTTGGGTGTGGCAAAAGCCCAGGGAATGATATCTACCATCATGCGTAGTGCCAACAGTGTTTGGAGGAGGTTGCTTTATGGTGTGAGGGTGTTTTTCATGGAATTGAGCCCTATTTAGTTGCCTTTGATGCTTTTAGCTGCCACACTCGCCTCTTTGGTTACTGAAGTAGTTACTGCTACTTCTTACTCATTAATCACTTTCTTTCAACACCAATTTTAGTAATAACTCTTTTGGTTTCACTTCAGTTGTATTATCACATCAAATCTGATAGCAGCTGATTTTGTGCGTGGTGAGTCAAACACAGCAGATTCCAAGAAAACAAGATAACATGATTCTTTTTACATGAACTATGAGAACATAATTTAAGCCGACGAGAACCATACGGGAAATACAGTAGAATAGAAAAATAAAATGAAAAAAACATGCTTTTTTCAAAAAATTGCTTTATGTTGCTCTTTATTAGAATTTTAATAAATAAATAATAAATGAGAAATTTCGCTTTTTATCGCTAATTTAAAACCACCCTAATTACACACAAAACCTCCAAAAATGCTGAGAAAATGCATAATTCTGAAGCTTATTGCATTATCGCTGAATGCGAAAAACTTGTGCCAGTATTAATTGGGCTTTAAGGCAATTACGGCCATGCTGCACAAGGAAAGGTCAACAAAGAAATGAAGAGCAATGAATACAGGAACATGAACATGATGGTAAAAAAAGCTCAAAGAACAGGAAAATTACAAGATACAGACTTTGAACAAGAAAAAAAAAAGTTGAGTGGTCCTTCAAAATTTTCTGTAACTAAATACCATTAGTAGAAAAAAAATCAGCTGGGATAATCACCAGGACCAGTGAAGAACAGTAAAAATATGAAGAGTAATGACAGGGAACAATAAAGGAAACATTCTCCACCCTGAGAACACAACAGGGCAGACAGCAGAATGCAGGGCCATACAAAGTCCAAGCAATTGTGAGATATACTGTCACAGCATCTTAGACAGAAAAAAGAAATATTAGGACAACTTAGAAAAGAATAGATGGAAATGGACTTATTGTAAAAAATTCCATGTTCAAATGTTAGAGTATAAGAAAACTGTGTTGAGGCTGTATTACGGTACAATGCAGTGGTAGAGGAAGGAATATTGATGTTGATTTTTAAGAACTGTTTAAAAAAATCTATACTGAAAATAACATCCTGTTTTCTTTTCTGCTTTGTGGAGCATATAGCGGCATTAAAATTGAACTCCTTTGCTCACTTTTTTAGTCAAATTGTCTCACTGAATTTAAATTATGAAATGAATAGATTAAATATGAACAAAAGTATATTTATCATGATTATTAATTTTGATTTTAATAAAGTTCAAAATTTAGCTGCCCATTTCCCAAGTATTAGATATATTAAAAGCATTCTTATTTTCTGCAACTTTTAAAGTCTGTCCACTTTATTACACATAAGGAACAGAGGCAAATTAATTAAATAAAACAGGGCAACTACTCCTGTCAAAGGGAAATGAAATTTTGTTTACACAGAATAGCAATAAATTTATTCTGATTGCTTTTCTTATTAACAATCTATATGTTGTCTTTGTTTCACTTTTTTTATACATTCGTCCTCATATTCTTTTGCAAGAGAGTGCAAAACAAAGGCCACAGTTATAAAAAGAAAGGAGTTTCTTTTTAAGTGTATGTGTGTGGGTGAATATGCAAACTAAGAGATGTGCCAGCATTTTCAAAATGAGATGTTAACAAATCATTCTTTGCACCACTATTCTGTCATCTGCTTTTAATCTTCTATAAGCTAAAATGACAATGCTATATTTGGCCATGTTCATTTACCAGGACATTTTAAGCTCAAAAGCACACTTCACTACTACCAAAACACTCGCAAACATGATTTTGTATCACAACAGTGCAGCCACTACAGACCTTGCGAATATGGAATATTTCACAGCATTACGTTTGTAAAAAGTGGGAAGGGCTACTTTAGGATTTTTTTCTGAAGGATATGTGCGGTTTCAGCAACAATTTTCTCTACTTGGCATCTTACATTGCCAAGTAGGAGCTACCCTAAACTTATTTTTAAAATCTGAGATGTCAACTATCAGACCTGCCTGACTCTTACAGACAATGACTCTTAAACAGAATTTTAAAAATCTAGCACTGTGCGATACTTCTCTTTAAATTCTTTGCCTTTTTTAAGACTGGTTAAAACAACCAGTTTCTTTGTGAATCTACCCTCTTGAAATTCTAAGTTATGTATGAAGGGCAACTACAATTTAATTGTAATTGAAATCATGGAGGAAATGGGAAACACAACTAAATCTAATTGGCAAAAAAATGTAGATTATAGTTTTTACTAATTTAAATTAAATGAACTTTAAATTTAACACATCAAATTTCACATACTAATTCAAATCTCAGGAAAATAAAGTGAAAATATACTTGAATTCATATTAAAGTCTCATCACTCAAGAATGGATGAGAATTTAAGATGGACATAATAAAGATTTTATAATAAAAGCCTACTTTTAAGAATTTAATTTTTACAATTTAGATTTCCAAATGTGTGAAGTATGACTTCAATCAATGGTAAATGGAAGTGCATTTCTTTAAAAAGAAAATTAATTATACTTGAATTAACAAGTGTATATAATTTTGTACTAAAGCATAAATTTAAGGGCTACCCATAATAATAATTTTTTTTTTAAATAATATAGATGGCGGTCTGACATGTGGCCGGTATGTCGGAACCTGGGTTCGAATCCCGGTGTTGGCATAGCTGTTTCTTTCTTCTTCTGTGTTTCATCCGTTTCTCCATGGGACTTACTATCTGAGGGTTATCCTGGAATCTCATCCCCCCTTCTTGACTTTCACTAGCTTCGCCCTTATGTTGTCAGGTTAATCTAGTTCCGTGGTCCTTAGTTGGCCAAAGTCGATAAAGGAAAAAAGGAAGTACAATAACGTAAGGCAAAATTAAAAAAAAGTTAGGAAAAAAATTTTAAAAAAAAACATTAGGAAAATAAGAAAAACAAAAAAAGAAAACCCATGCGGACATTGCAAAAAAAAGATTAAGAGGAAAAAAAAGTAAGATATATATATATATATCAGGGGCGTATATAAGGGGGGGGCCGAGGGGGCCCGGGCCCCTCCCGAAATAATG
>JAFIDM010009631.1:2042818-2062268 GCA_023159025.1 Thereuonema tuberculata
CCCCCCCCGAAAATATATTCTATATACGCCACTGATATATATATCATTATTATTCACGATTGGGCCCTACCGGACCACGCGAAGTACAATACAAAGTCATTTCAGTCTCTCCTCCCTTTCTCTATTTTTAGCTTTTCTCTGAGCCCATATTGCTTTCATTCTTTCAGAATGGGCTCTTTTTCTCTATATATTCTCTTTTCATATATATATGGGTTTAAACCTTCAGTATACTAGTCCAAAACCTTAACCATCAAGCTATACCTGAAACCTGAAATGAAATGGTTGCATTTCTAAGATTTAAGCTAATAGCAGAAATCCAATGAAAACAATGCCAAATATCTCGAACATGGGGGCCATTGGCCCCTGAAAATTCCCTACTCCTAGGTTATTTGGGCCTCTGAACACGATAGTGAAGTCTGTTTGCCGATTCAACCCTTCTTTCAGGAGTTTTTAGTGGGGTACAACGACAACAATGCCAAATATCTGGAACATGGGAGGGGGGGCATTGATCCCTGAAAATACTCCATTCCTACAGTGTTTGGGCCTCTGAACACGATGGTGAAATCCATTTGTCGATCCGACCTTCCATTCGGGAGTTGGTAAGGGTGGACAGATGGCCAGGACAAACACAACAGCTACCGATTTTGGTCGCTATCACAATAGCTCCCAAGTGGGTCACTAAAAATGCTTACTAATTGCTTATAATATGAATCTATTTTCAAAAAAAGGATAACATCATTATTTGATTTGTTACTTAGCTCTTTATGAAAATTTTTCAATCAATTTAAGATTGGACTGCTTCAAATCAATATACTGCACGATATGAGGCATTAACTGAATTAGAAATTATAAATAAACAAATTTCTAAACTACAGGTAGTTCAACTTAGTAAAAACAGCAATTTAGTATTAACTAAAGTAATGGCTTAAATTTCTTTGTAAACTAAATAATTATCATGCAAATTAAAGTGCCAGTTTGGTTAGAGTAAGATACAAATTAAAAGTTGTAAAAAGAATACTGAAAGCATGCAATTATAATTAAGAAATTAATAAATCAAATAAAAATATTCAGTTTAATTTAAAAGTAATGACACTTACTATATAATCCTGGCCATGCAACAACCAGGCAATGAAAATAAAAAAAAAAAAGTAAATAAAAAAAGAAAAGAAAAAGTAACTATATTAGTCATAACAAGCAATTAATCTAAAACAATGCCATTTATCACAAAGTAAATTAATGTATGCAAAATATATTTACATATGAAATTGCTGGCATGCCTTTAAATGTATAATAATGCAGTCTAAGACTAAGAAAAGGATCAAACTTGAGGAGAATACTAATAAAAATATTGTACTGATACAAGTTTCTTGCTTTAACGTCGAAATGTAAGAAAACACTTCTGAATAATTAAAAGAATAACTTTCACCTTTAGCTACTTAATTAAATCAGCAAATTTTCAAAAATAGTCTTATAACTAAAATTTAGCTTGAAAATAGAGATATTTTCTTGACTAATTGTGCTGAAGTTCTTTATTTTATCTACATCATACTTTTTTAAATGAACTGCAGATAATTAAAATAATACCAATATATTCCATTTAAGCAATTTTGTTTGAAGGCTGTGCACGTATGAATATTTCAGTAGTTACAACTTACAAAAATCACTTGAAACAATGAGCTGTCTTCTATTAAGGACTACAATACTGGAAAGAGAACATTCATCACCCGAGCATAAAAAAAGTAGAAAGGAACTCCTTTAATCTGTCTTTATTTCATTGTTTTTTGCAAAAGACTTCATCTGTCCTCCTCCTCTAATTCGTTATGAACACAATTTGAATTAACAATGATGAACATGTTGCACACAATACATAATAACTTTTAAATTATAAATGTTGAATTACAAAAATGACAAAGTATTGAAAACAATTACAAAAATCAACATAATACAAAAATTTGTTTAGTAATAATTCTGACTTACAAAAACTTTGTTTATAAATTAACCAATATTGTAATTTTTTTCAATAGTAAGTCATTTTTGTAATTCAACATTTATAATTCAAAAGTTATAATGTATTGTGTGCAACATGTTCATCAGTGTTAATTCAAATTGTATTCATAATGAATTAGAGGAGGAAGACAGAGTTCTTCTCCTCAAATTGTCCTGATGATGTCTTTTGCAAAAAAAAGATGAAATACAGAGAGATTAAAGGAGGTACTTTTTTGAATGACAGAAGATTATGATGTATATGTATTTTAATATTAAGTTAGAAAGGACTTTAGCATCCATAAGCAGTTTAAAATAAAGAGGAACCCACAAGTTTATTCTTATCGTAATTCTCACCTGAGTTGCACCTAGGGTGTTTGGCACCCATGTGCATAGGAGTGGTTCTCATATGATCATTCTAAGATTATAAGATAGTAAAACCTGTAACTTTGGTGTAGTTACAATTCAAAACTCCAATTAAAGATCAAAATTAGAAAAATAATAATATAACAAAAAAGACAGTAAAAGTGAAATGTCATTTTTATATTATTGAAGAATTTTAGACTACCACATATTACAATTAAAAATAAAATTTATGTACAAATTAAATACGAATACTTTCGAAATGGTCTACATTTCTTTCTCACGTGACTTAACAAAGAAACATAGACCATTTAGAAAGTACTCGTGTATTTTAATTGTACATAAATTTTATTTTAACTTAAGTGGTGGTCTCAAATTCTTCAATAATTCAATTTCCACGTATGTTAATTACTTTTCATTTTTAAATTATTTTTGGAATTTCTGTTAAAGGAGTTAACATTTTATTTGTGTAGAAAACTTATGAATTAGATCTTTCTAATAAAAAGAAAATACTTGAACAATTTACTTTTTTCAAGCACTATAAGTCAATACAAATAAGGATGTTTTAAAGATTTGAATGCAATATTGGACATTATTTGCAATCAGATTCAATCCCTATACATGGCACAACAAAATATGAAGCTAGAAATTAATAGGAAAGAAACACAACAAAAATCTTCAATGGTTCAAACAAAATTGTACAGCCAAAGATGAAAACAAAACAATTATATTAAATAAATAAAACCGAAGTGAGAATGATGGTAATCAAATGAATGAAGTAAATGGGGTAAAGCAAGTTGAAAAGTAGCAAGCCTGTGAAAATACACAAAAGTTAATAAAGGTTTTTATTTTGTTAAAAAAAAATGTAATATGGAAAGAAAAAAAAAAAAGGGAGGGCAAAGCTTTAGAGGGATCCCATTAAAAATTAATCCATTAACCCCTTCTCAAGAGAGAGACCAGTCAATCAAAAGATATTAATCAATTAAGTAAATAAATAATGATTCAGAAGAAAAGGGACTTAAAATGAGAGAAAACAAAAAATTTTGTTTTCTATTTCTTCTTGTCTTTTATTTCCACAAATATATTTGGTTTACTTTCTCCAACATGCAATTAGCATTCAATGGTTACAAAAACATTGGTCTTGCTCTGATCTGTTACTGAACACAGTGATTAAAAGTCATGAACAACAGATCTTTAAAAAAATAAGATTTTAATTCCAAAGAAGAGTGCTGGCCTTAAATAATGTTAAATCATGGAACTACAGTAGCTTGACTGAACATGTCACTCTTTTTCTTAAACTCTACATTATAAAATTCATCTCAAACTCAGCAAAACCATTCTCACTTATCACACAAGACATCTATGCTGTGGTGCCAGCCAATAGTTGACATGTTTAATGCAGTTTGCGAGGGAGAAAAAAACAAAACAAAAAACAAATGCAAAAAACTTAGCTCTACATCTAGGGGATGGTATTCAATTTAACATTCGATCAAATAAGTTGTATTAAATGATTCAGTATTAACATTACTGGAACAAAACTCACTTAGAAAGAAAAATAGCCTACTGAAATTTTGTATTTGATTTTACAGAAGATAGCCAATCTCTCAGGACAAAAAAGAGAGCAATTGAGAGAAGAAAATAAGAGTAGAATCAGATAGGTATGATGTTCTGCTAGTTGTATCAATAAAGGCGAATTGCCTATTCATTTCTTCTAAATATGGAAATCAAAGAAAACTAAAACCTCAAATCTTCTGCAAATGCTTCAAAAATTTGACAAGGGCATCATTGAAAAGTGAGACAGCATAATGTGATACAGCACCAACATCAGCTTAGATCAAATGCTTCTCTTCTTGAAATTAAGACATTTGAAGAATATGATCTGGAATAGGATGATGTAAGCTGAATTGACTCATATGGAAGGACTGTTTGCAGGCAAAGTAATTCATAGAATATATTCTTGGTTACATTTCATTCCCAAAAAAGAAAGAATTTTAAGTCAAACAATGATGACAGCTCCTTTTGCAGATAAACTTATGATTTATCTAAACAAAAAGACTGTAATCATAAAAAGAAAGAAAATATGATAAAACAGATTTATATGTATTAATGACATACTCCAAGCATGCAGTCAATAAGAACAAGACATTAGATTTTTAGTATTATGTCAAAGATGAGATAGGTTACATGAGAAAATGTACTTAATAACTGGCAATTCAATGTAGGCTAAAGTCAATCATCATTGGATAACAGATACTAAATACTGTTGTGCTGTCAACGCCATCATTCAATGTTCTAAGCCAATTTCTAATGTATTTTACTTGATGCTTAATTGTATTATATTTCAATTCATTTACTCATCACTGGGTTTGAAGTAGATACAGCAATGGCCTTACATTTGTGCTTCTAGGAAGAGATACAACTTTCTCATTTGGAGGTCAGGGGCAATTCAAGTATTACGTAAGCATTAAGGGGGGGGGGGGGCAGAATCAGAGCAATGTTTACGTAAGACAGACAAACATGCAAGCAAGAGAGTGTGCTGCACGAGATAGACTTTTTCCTCAGTATTTTAGGTGTACTTATGTTACATTTTAATTCTGGAATAAATATCATGTAATTTTGACTGTTTTAATTTATTGTGGTATTTACTGTTAACGATTTGGCAAATCTTGTGTAAGCACAAGAAGTCAGGAATCTGCTTATTTTTGCTTAGAATTGAGGGGTGGGAGGTCTAATGACTAAAAATGTGCTTACGTTGAATGGATTCTTATGAGAAAAATCTGCATAGGAAACAATAACAGTTGTCTAAAATCACATGAACTCCAGGCTATCATCTTTAGATATTAAAAACTTTATGAAAGATTTGGAAAAACAAAAATCAAAACAAACTTATTATTAAGTTATTATTTCATGCATTCACACCCGTCTGAGTGAATGCATGAAATGAAAGGATGATCCCTAAGGATGGTTATGTAGCATCTGCTAGACAATGATGTCTACAGATATATCAGGAGTCCTAATGCTTGCAAGCTGAAAACAACCAACACCATAATAGAGCCACTGACACCATGGACTGTCCATTGTTGGCATGTGGGATCCATTGCCTCGTGATATTTCCTTCATATTCATAATCATCCATCTGCCCGAAACAGTTGGAACTGTGATTTGTACAGGGGCGAAGCGTGCTATGAGACATTGAGACAGTGTCTACCCAATAGATAGAGAGAATAACATTATTTGTAATTTTAAAATTTCACTCAAGGAAAATTTTGCGTCGAATCGGTTCACGGAGTAAATAAACCAACGCTTTGAGTCCATTATTGCCCGCTGTGGCTCTGTCTGTTACTGAGACATTTTCCTTAACGACTCCGTAAGAGGGCGCACCATACAGGACGCGAGCATGCGCATCACAGGAAGCAGTTCGTGGGGTATAGCAATTCTTGAGACATTCTCCTAAACGAATCTTAACTGTTGAGTGTTGGATATTATAATTTATTTTGTACTGTTTGTCCACTACGATATGAGACTTAGCCACGCCTCTTCAAACGGAGAATACATTTCACAAAAGAGTTGAAGGTTGTAAAAAAAAAAATTTTGGAAAAAAAACAAGATTAGGAAAAAATTTTAAAATACTTACTGTTAAAGAAAAAAATTATTTATAAAATAATTATGAATAACATTTATATTGTCAGTAGAGAAAAAAATAATCAAAATAATGAAAAAATAACTAGATACAATTGGTTAAAAAACTTTCAAATCAATAAAATGAATAATAATTTTGGTCTAAGATTGGAAAACTATATAAAATATAAATTATTCAGTCAAATTAATTGGGAAATATATAATTCTAAAACACTAAAAAGTATTAAAATGGTTAAAATTTCATTAATCACTGACATAATTAATGAGAATATTACTCTGAATTTTTAACTTTTAACTTTTGTTATGTTTCTATTTAAAATATTTACAAATTTGCATGAAATATTTGCATTGTTCATATTGTATGTTTCAAACGGCTAAATTAGTAGCAAAAGAAAATTTAAAATGTCTACCCTTACTCGAAATACACGCTTCACCACTGGATTTGTCGGACCAGGTTATATGTTTCCAATCTTTAGTGCAAATGATTTATAGAAAAGAGCTCTTTATGAAAAAAGAATGATCAATTGACAAAGAGTACCATTAAGTACTGCAGCCTTCTTATCTAGCATGTATTACAGCATCTCCATCAAGCTGAATTCTGTTGGGACAGTACATGATAAAGCAACTAATCTACTTAATCCAAGAGCCCAGGATTCAGACAAAAAGAAATTTGTCTCCTATGTAACCTATATGAACAACTCATTTAAAACCTGTAGCCATACATAACGCATGTGATAACAAGTATTATTAAAATGCTTAATATTATGAAGTGTAATGACTGTGAAAATATAATTAACTGACATGAGGTTACTAATAATGATAATAGTAGTTCTTTTAGTCATCTTAAAAACCTATTAATTCAATTGACATAGGATAAAATAATAGCAAAAACTCATGGAACTAATAAACAGAGAAATAATTTCATTTACATAATATATATTTTTCCATTACCCTTTATTCCCACCACTTTTCAAAATGCTAGCCATTCTCTTTATGACTGCACCAAAAATTTTATTTTGCAAGATGATGCATTGTTTCATGCCTTTTTATACTATAACATTTATTTAACTAATTTATAACAATTTTATTGACAATTTTCATTAATCACCATCAGTTTCAAAATGAAATCATTCGCTTGTATAGTTTAAGAATAGAAATTAGTCTAAATGTTGCTGTGAATAAAGTAATGTTGTTTCTAATAAAACATTTTCTTGAATGTACCCCTCACATTTATGAAGAAAGCAATATAATCAGACTGGTATCAAATACAAAATGCTTTATCTTTACCTTCACCAACATGTGGGCTACACCTCACAGATTGTTTATTGTAATGATGGCAAATTACATACTTTTTCCAAGAAATGTAAATTTCAAGGGAAAATATAATTTATTTGCCTTGCTGTAAGCCAATATTGTAAAGTATTTGGGAAGACAAGAAAGACAGCAAGTGATTCTGTAATTTTAGAAAGCAATCACAAAGCCGGCACACCTGCTTCTTCTTAAAAAATATATTTGACAAATATTTAAAAATTTACAACGCCCATGGTTTCACTCAACTTTTTTTTTTCTTTTAAACAATTATTGAAATATTAGATGTTATAAATCAAGAGAGTCGCACATTATTTTAATGGAGTTAAGGTAAATAGAAATATGTGAAAAAGTAACAGACAAATATTGTATTTTAAATTGGACTTTTGAAGAACAGTAAATGTATTTTACTGTGATACTTGAAATATTTTCAAATCAGACACACTTTGTTTCTCAAATAAAGAATGAATATACAAATCAGAGTAAGTGGTAACTAGAGGAAGTGCAAAATTTGAAATAAAATAAAAAAAAAGTTTCACTGTGCAAAAGTATTTTACTGAGCAGTTTGTGTAAATAATAAATTGTAAAGGACTGTTACAGACAGGCATTTTATTAATAAGTGAGAAAAACCCTGCATATATTGTAAGCCTTATGGAATTTAGCAGGTGCTTATCTTTAGTAGATAGGAAGAAAAAAGCTCAGGGCTATTCCCTTTCTTTCCTTTCAGATATGTGTATTTCCTTTTGATTTGAAATCTGCTATCCCTTGGTATCAGTTTGAGCCATGAGATAAACAACTAAGCAGCAAGTTCAGTTTGCTGACATTGTAACTCTTTGCCGTGGTATTTAAGCGCACATGTAATGAAAGGGTTGAGGGAGAGTATTGCACAGTGGAATATTTAATTAGATAGTTAAATTATATCAGTGCTGGGCCCAAAACCTCATTAATTAACTCTAAAGGTAAGGGAAGGATTAGGATGGGGCAACGGCGCTTGCCTGTGATGCGAGTAGGGAGAGGTTTGTTTACAAACAAGGCCGAAGGAGCTTGCAATGGCTCCGATGCATAGTCTGGTCAGATCGGAGGGTGTCTGGTCAGAGTGGCCTGAGGCACTCACACTTTGGCCCGGCATACATTTCCCATGGTGATCGAGACAAGGAATAATAAACAAACTAGAAGTTAAGATATGTTATGGCTAGTGATTAATGCAGATAACTAATTTGGGAAATAATATAACAGATTTAATGAAGGATATTATAGATATATTTACAGACATATTAGCATAAAGAAGAATGATTATAAATGGAGATACATGAATACATACATTATCCCAGGGTTTTCCCAAAACGAAGTTGATAATACACAAAACACTACACTAACACAAATCATAAAATCCATTAATGGCATTTTGAGCCTCCTGAACAATTCAATGTCCGCCGATTGATTACACATTTCATATGGCTATCGAAGGAGTTCAGAGTTTGATTCACAGTTCATACTCTTGAATATCCGAAGAGCATGGGTACAGGTAATCCAGATGAGATCGCAGGCTTTACTCTATAGCGATACCTTTCGTTATGCAAAACCCGAGAATTTGAAGAACGCAACTGAATCCTCGGGGCTGCGGTAATTGCTGATCCACAGGTATCAGTCTGCTGCGATGGGCTCTCATTACACATATCCGAAGATTTGAAGAACGTTCTTAAGATGTAACAAATCTCCGGGCTGTGAAACTATGGCTGAGTCCAGTTCTTTCTTTTGCAGTAGTGAGCAATTCGAAGGGCAGCAAGGGTAGCTGGCTGCCTGCCCTTCTCGTACGCCCGCTCACACTGTAATTGTATCGCCCTTATTTCAAAATACTCTCCTCCCTGAGTGACGTCACCTGACGCAGAAGAAGCCACCTTGTCTGGGAAGACATCTGTTGACGGACTGAAAGATGAAGTAGAACAAAGAAACAGAGGGAAGTAATAAACTTGAAGAAAGGCGAGATTGAAGGTGATAAAGTAAGATGGGGGAGACTCAAGATGGATGCCATATGGGGAAGAGGCTGGGAGAACACAATAGAACATCTGGAAGACATCCCTTTCACGAAAACAAAGAGACATTAAGATGATGTTTGGGGAAGATAAAGAAATGAGAAAATATTTCTAATGGTTTTCATTCAAGGAGAAAGATGAAAATAAAGGATTGGGAAGAGAGAAATTATGTAACAACCATCGAGCTGTTACATTTCCTAAGACAAATTAATCTGCAGTATCTATTACTCCTAATTGTAGAATTTCTTGTTTTTTAGTTTCATAGTTGTTTTATGGATACTATGGTTCATGAATCATAGTTTTAAACTTCTTGCATTTGTACGAGAATTTGTTTTTCAATCATTCTCTGTGCACATCTGATGTTTCAGATAAGTATTTTATGTTCTTGTAAGCTTCTTTATCCATTTTGTCACTGCCCCTATTTTCCCATTTTGTTGAATTGCTGTTCTTGTAGTTGCCTACTTGATCTTGAAGCTGTTATATTCTATGGAAGTTTAAATATGTAGGATAATTTCTTGACTTAAAGGCACCAATAAATCATGTCCTTAGCATTTGCATGAACTTCATGGTCCTTTCACCACAATACAGAACTGAAAGAATTTTTAGCATGTGCCCTGCATTTCTTTTCTTAATATACCTCCAAGTGAGACTAGTTGCCTTCTTTTACAGGATATAACTGTTTTTGGTCATGCTTATCTCCTGCTTGTCCCTCTGAGTTATGTACCCGCTCCTTACTGCTACTTTATTTTCATGTGTGGGTGTGTGCGGTGAGTGTGGCAGCGAAACCAACCAAAAATCAACGGTTTAGCCTTTGACCTTACCTCACGTGACTTACTGATGACCCACGTCGATGAAAAATAAAATGTAGGCATCCTCAATAATATATCTAGCATTAGACACCTTATTTGTATTTCTGTGTCTTACGGTTTTAGAGGAGTAGTGGGCAGAAAAAAAACAATGTTTTCTTTTATAAATATAGATTATCTTTTCAAAGGCCATGACCTATTACCATTTCTATATTACATTCATTCTTAGATTTTATTTATTTATTAGCTCTCCTTTCCTTAACAATACCAGCACTTGTCCTGCTGGTTCTTTATAAGTTCCGATCAAAAATGTCAAGTCAGGTTACTTTGTGACCTGTAGCTCCTATTTGTTTTGGGTCTCCAAACCAATTCCTGTCAAGTGCTTTCACTCTCAAAATGTCTTTGTTTTCTAGGTGCAGTTGAAACTTCATATTGACTTCCATTCACACTCCTCTCATTGAAGTGGAATGATTTTTCTCATCCTCGTGGTCATGGCACTACTCCAAACATCTATTCTAGTCCAATCACCTAATTTCCTTAGGTCTTACACTATCAACTAAGAATGGCATTGTGGCATCTCTTCTGATGCAGGCGAGGTGGAGAGGGGGCCTCCCAAAATGTAAAAAAAGAAAAATCTCTCTGAAAAAGAGGAACTAGTCATATCAATGTAAAATTTTTGCCTGTTACGGCACCCAAGGGAAGATAGGAAGTGTTGATATTCTTACTATGGCCAATCATCGCACGGCACTTTTTCTAGGAATGAGCCCTCCCCCCCTCCAAAAAAAATAAAATTCTGGCTATGAGTCTGCTTCTTAAATTTTACTGTATTTCATCATAAAAAAAAATCACTTATGCCAATTATCTATCAGACATATCATATGTGGTTTCTCTTCTGTCTTTAATTAGTGAAATTAGTGTTTCATTAGGAATTTAATTACACTGTTCTCCATCCCTCACATTCTTTAGTGTATGAGATACAAAATGAATGTAATTCTGGCAACTTCTAAATCATACATTATCGCAGGGCTCATTATTCCAGTGGTGCAGGCTAGGAAAGCTTTGTAGGTTACAGTTGAGAAAATTCTGAAAGTATATCTACAACAGACAGTTAGTTTGTGCCCAATGCTATAATTTAGACTAAATTTTAAGCAGCAAAAATTTGAGCAACCAGAAATGTTAAAAGCCCATTTTGCCTCATTCTAACAATGAAAGTTAGTAACGTATTATCCACATTTAAAACAGCTTCAAAATATTTCAGAGTATTTAAAATGCTGAAATCAGGCTGATATGTATCTGTAAAGCACACTGAGTTTTTTTTTTTTTTTTTTTTTTTTTAATGATTCTTTTATGCATAGTAAAAGCAAAGAAGAACTTTGATGTGCAGCAGGATTTCAGCAAATAGAAGTGGGCCATGAGGTTATTTGTAAGGATGAGAAGCATTAATGCAGGGTGTTTCACATATTCTGAGACTTTTGAATTTTTAAAGATATGCAATTACAACTCTTCAACAAGCACTTCAACATTATTGTAAAATGTTAAAAACAAAATTCTAAAAAAAAACTTAATTTTTCTAATTAAAATTAGTGTTTTTTTGTCAGATTTAAAGGGCAAATTTTTATTGCCTTCATTAGTCTTTCAACTCAACTTTGTAACTGAGACCATAAATTTACAAGAGGTAACCTTAATCTAAAAACTGACAATATAACTGTTTGAATCAAACAATATATTCAGACGCTGACTAAACATTAGACCTGATAACTGAAAATAATATAAATAATATAAGTATGGCAAACAATATAAAAAATAAATAAAAAATAAACTGCAAGTTACCATAGTTACAAACAAAATAAACAAAATGGATGTCTCCAAAATTCTAATTCAGATATACATGATTGTGAAACATAATAAAAGAGGAATGGAGAAGACTATTGAGTGGATATGGGAGATAGATTGAAACAATAAAAACACTCTGCAACAGTGGGAACCAAAAAGACAATATTATAAATCAGTGGGAACCAGCACTGATGTATAATACTGAAAAATGAGAATTATACGACAGTAGAACTCCAAAATAAAGAAATAGTGCATTGGATGGGTCTGAGTCAGAAGTTTATAAGATCTAACTACTCAATAGAAGATAAGCTTTGGAGAAATAAGTGGCAAAACATAAAAGTTGATGACTGATGACAGGAGGAAAGAGACTGATTCTTAGTCAATCCAAATGCTAAAGAAGGCACAAGCGTACATCAGCCAATTGACAGAAAACATAGAAGTTGATGACTGATGACAGGAGGAAAGAGACTGATTCTTAGTCAATCCAAATGCTAAAGAAGGCACAAGCGTACATCAGCCAATTGACAGAAATCATAGAAGTTGATGACTGATGACAGGAGGAAAGACACTGATTCTTAGTCAATCCAAATGCTAAAGAAGGCACAAGCGTATATCAGCCAATTGACAGAAAACATTTACAGATAGTTAAACATCTATCTGGTGAAGGAAACGAGCTAAATGATAAACAGTCATAGTTAAACTGAACATAATGGCTACAGAAAAAAAAAAAAAGAAACCAACACTGATCAACAAGCAATAAAGAACAATGTTCCATTTGCAGCTCCTTTTTTAAGAAATGACAACTGAGTTGTTGGAGGACAAGAGTTCATGTTGAAAAAGAAGTTCTAATGTCAGGAGGATGGTGAAGAAAATGATGGTATAAGATTCTACTGAAAACTCCATATAATGTAAACGGGGAAATTATCAGGGAAAAATTTGGCATAAATTGATATAGACAAGAAGAGAAGGAGACAATGTATGAAGGATACACCTGTCCTCAGGTTGTCAGAGTTGAGAGAGAGGTCAACACTAGATTATGGACAAACACACATTAATACTGCAACTTAGTTAATGGTGAACAGATAACCAGTAGGAGAGGAAAAGGTTAGTTATTTCATTTCAATGGTGCAAAAGCATCTTTGCCTAAGCTATGCCAAGAAAAGTAAAAAGAGTAAAAAGTAAAAAGGAAAAAATATAAATAGATAAAATCAAGGATATTTTACTATTGAACAACATACATTCAAAAGACCACTAAAACAAGAGAATAAAATACAAGAATAGTAGGGCTAAAATCAAGAACAATGTAAAATATAGTGTATAAAAGCATATAAAAATCACCAGTAAAAATATGAAATTATAAAAAGGTGACAAGACCATATACATGAATGAATTTTAAAACCATTAATTTCTCTAAAGAAAAGGGAAAATTATACAACTCTGTTGATAAAAGAAAATCTTAGTGAAAGAGCTTTGGTTGATCATTTAATAACTTAGAAATCATGGAATAATGTAACAGAGTTCAGCAAGTGCTTCAGCTTGCTCCGAGATGCTATTTATTTCAGTGCCATTTTCTTTCAGTATTTGCAAGGGTTGAGAAGAGTAGCATCCATGCATCTTACGAATCCTATCTCAGAAGGTCTTTGAAGAAATTTTACTTGAGATGGAAGATATATAATGATGCCAGGACTCTTTCTGGCTAGTTCATTGGATATTTGCTCTTTTGAAAGCTATAAGATTGGAAGACATAAGATAACATAGAAAAAAATTCCAGGCTTTCTTTTGTGCTTTCTGTGCTGAAGTGCATTCACGATTCCACCAAGGTTTGGAATGCAATGGAAACCATGTAGACATTTGTGGAATTGTTGCCCGAACAGCTAAGATGATTATATTATTAATTTCGTCAATGATATTATTAATGGCATTAGATAGATTAATGGCTTCAAGATGGTATCTACTATCCAATAGTAGATACAATAGTATCTAATAGTAGTGAAGTTGATCCAATCAGCAGATTCAAATTTCCATTGAAGAGGATGAAAAGAAATAGCAGAAGAATGATGGAGTTCTTTCAGAATGACCAGGAAATGGTCACTGCCTCTAGAGTTCTTAATGACCTTCCATGAGAAATAGGAGAAGAGTGAAGAAGAACACAGTGCTAAATCAATTGCAGAAAACAAAATTGGCAAGGATGTGAAGTGCATAGATGCTTTGTTAATGAATATGCAAAGGTTGCTTCAACTAAAAGATCTTCGATAATAGTTCCTCTGGCATTTGTTGACAAAGAGCCCCAGACTGGAGAATGATCACTGAAGTTTCCAAATAATAAATAGGAAGTGGAAATTGGCCAACCAGATTCTTGATGTCTGTAGGGGAGAACAGATTCATGGGGAAGACACAGTAAGTAATCACCTTCTTGAAAGGCAAGCAGCAACAGCTTTCAAAGGAGTAGTAAGCATAATTGGAGAGGATGGAGTGTAATGTCAGATGAGGAGACAAACTCCCCTTCCTCTGCTATTACTTTGCTGTTTGCTTGGCGTGGAATAACTACAAAGAGCAAAGATGTTGTTCCTCATAAGAAAAATTTCTGAAGTCACTTACAGACAGGATGGTAAGTACAAAGCAGGGCCTTAATGTCATTGATGTTGGAGCGAAATCGTCCACAGTTCCAACAAAAGAAAGCCATAGCTGAAATTAAAATTAAAAAGTTGGAAGACGGTGTGGAGATGGTGGTGTTGGCCCAAATGATTGTGAAGTAGGTTGTGTTAGAATTTGTGATGGAACTTATACAGTAGGAGAGGCGAGGGTTTTAAGGACAGCAGAGAAAAGCTCATGAGGACACATGATGTCAGTCTGGCAAGAGACGAAGATGTTTATTTTGATTTTACAGCATAAGAAAAAGATTTTTTGGATGCCTCAGCTGTAATCATCTTCTGGGCTTCTAGATAGGATGGAGAATGTTTAATATAGATGATCTGGATATCTCATACTTTTTTCTGCCAAGGACCAAGATCGAGAGTAGGCAGGATGTCCACCTAAAGAGTTTAAACACTTAAACAGACAAGGTTCGGACTGTGAAAGCTCACCACATTTGGGGCAGGTTGTCTTGTCATAATAAGCTGCGGATTTGTGGCCATAATGTTGTCAATTAAAGCAACATAATCGGTCTAGAATATAAAGCCATGCATTACAATGTAAACATCCTGCTTTTAATGCTTGCTGGTAGTATGGAGGAGTTAAAGGTCAAGATGATTGTTCTGGTAAGAATCTCCTGATTAATATGACAAATGTTGATCTGCTTGATGGCAGTCACACCCTCTGAGAAAAAGCCCTTAAAAAGTTTACTGTCACTCATACCATCTAAATAAGCTTCAAGGATGAATCTTCTGCTTGAGTTCAAAGTTTTGTGTTTAGTTCCAGATACTGGAAATTCTGCCAGTCTTCAAATGCAGGTCCTGTTCAATGGCTCTAGAAAAAAGCATCTATATCAATAAATCTCAAGACTGCAGCTTCTTTATGATTTTATGGTGGAAATTACACCCAGAAGTGCCTTATAAATGAGAACTGGAGATAGTTTTGATAATGATTTTTCAGGGGTTAAGGAATGTAAGATAATGAAGATTGAATTACTGGTACAAGTTTTAGAAAGTTGTTCATCAACGGTAGAATTGCTTCGCAATGTTGTAAAGTTTAAAGAATCTCATCAGAAAAAAGAAAAAAAAGTTCAGCGTTTGTATTCCCTGCCCATCATGGAGCCCAACAAGGGGACATCATGACAGCCAAAAAAAATTTCAACGTAATGCCAGGATACATGAGAAACTTTATCTGAACAGAAGATCTCCCCAGACTATACAGTTAACCCTAATCAAAATCTACAACCAAAGTAGCAGTAGATGAGTCAAATGATTTCAGGGTGGACCACCCCAAGATCTCCCATTTACCAGAAGCCAAAGAAGCCTGCCAGGATCCCTCTTTCCCAGGACATAGATCTCCATGCATGGAAAAGACATGGGTGGATCTTTAGGACTCATGGAGGCTATCCTTTGGCAAAAGGAACTTAGACCCTGAACCTAAGCAAGTATTACTTAATATACTCAAGTAATGTCAAATGGTTGGAGTAGACATGCATATACATGTCGAGATATAAGTGACTGAGAATTCCTAAATGGTATATACACTAAATGCAATGCACTATCATGACCTGCATAAGATGTACTGCACAAGGCTGAAGCCAAATGATAAAACATGGAAGTGATAGCATTGATCATTATAAACCAAGTGGAGCAGATGCTGTGATGGTGATACTGGGGGGATCTAAATTTAGGCATCATGCTGGTCAGTGGGGATGGACCAGCTGATTGAACAGGGTGCTAAGCTAATGAACTTTAAGACCACCATGTGGAAATGATGTGCTTTAAGAACAAATATAGCATGGACAGAGTAAACAATGCTTCTCTTGTTCAGAATCAGAAAAAAAAAATGATGGTGAAGTTCTCAGGCCCAAAGTTTTGACACTTGTTCAAGAGTTTTTGATATGCTCTGAAATCTTGGGTCAAATTTTGAAATGAGGTGGGGGGGGGGGGGGGGGCAAGTTAGTGGTAGAAGGGCTGTATGATATATCCAAATCTGTGACTGCAAAAAATTATTTAACTAATCAAGGGATCCATGGAGGTGCTTATCACTTGCATAACTGACCTAAGAAAGCATCCTTGAACCTCATGTCCACTAATCTCAGGGGACTTTGATAGAAGGTCAAGAAGAGCTGCATGGTAATCCTCACCTGAGGCCAAGTGCCTGAAAGAAACACAGGACACTCAGTAATGATGGGTTTTAGTTGCAACAGATTGTACCACTACCTCTGTTATTTTCTTACCTCTATGTTTAAAGTTCAGTTGATGGCTAATTCATATGTATTGGTAATTTCACAGGCCAAGTTACACCATTGTTGAAGCAGCTTCTAATTCATCAGACCTTATTATACACTATGTTTTCAGCCTGTTACATCCACACTAATTTTCTCTTCTTTGACAGTCCTACAAATGTTTCTCATATTTTCAGAAACTGACTTGGAGACACGTTATACTGTCAAAAACAGATTAACATAAATTGTACATCAAAATGTTCAGCTAAAAAAATAAAAATAATGAGACCAAAATTTTTACCGGTTGACCTCTAGGTCAAAAGTTATAAGCTTTTAAAAATCTCCGAAAACAGGAAGTGACCATTAGAATGTGAGCGCGCATAGCGGTAAAAAGTGAAAATACTTTCAGTTTCTGTTTAAAAATGATCAATTTAAGTTTGTATATTATAAAGATATATTTAACATTTTAATACATTCATTAAACATTCATGTAACACTTTTTTGAAAAATACTTCATCAGAAAACATTCAAAATATAAAGGAATTTCGCACCAACCTCAGTTGATTACAGACAATTTTTGCAAAATAGAAATTCGCGTTTTCATTCTATTACCAATGTGCAATTTTGCAGACGTTTAATGAAATCTTAGATTTGTCTATAGAAATATACATCGCATGGTTGACAGATAGGTACAAAGTGATGGAATCACTTTGAAAGTTTATTTTATTTTAACATCTTTATTTTTCTTATTTATTTTAGTAGATTTTTCTTGCATTTTCCTAATTTTCAAAATAAAAGTCATGAGAAGGGAAAATGAAATACTATTATAGGGATGACTTGTGAGTTTATTCGGTTTCCGCTCATAACTTTTCACCCAGAGGTCACCTTGTTAAATTTTGGGTATCATTGTTTTCTTTTCTTAAAATTCTGAACAATCTGATATGTGACCTTTGGGTTATGTTATGTGTGACCTTACTAGAACTCATTCTCAAGCCTTCAACTAGTTGGTGTTAAGAATTTGATGTGTCACAAAAGGAATCATGAAAGTAAAGAGGAAGTCTACTTTTTCTGATATGAAAAATATTCTTGGTGTTGTGGTTGGGTTTTAATGGTGCAAAAGCAGCTGTGGCTAAACATATTCTTGATAATAATTTGTATTTTTCTTACGAAGTTAAAACATGCTCTATAAGGTAAATCTCATAAGCAGGTTTTCTTTTATTAGCATATGTTGCTTTCATTCACTTTGGATAATCTAACAATTGTGTGAAATGGCAATTTTTGGTAAAAAATCAGTTTAGCATCACAAATTCAAATGGGTGATGCTATATTAAAATTTTAATTTTTTTTTTTAATATATATAATTTAATTTATGAAATTAATATGAATCACTGGTTCAGATTAAGTGTGTATAAATGTATGTGTGTGTGTGTGTGTACTAGTAAAAGATGAGCAAATTTAAACTATTATTGTCCAACATCAGTTCAAAAATTATTTTCATGAAGCACATTTTTATGGAAAATTTTTGCCAAATTAAACTGAAATTTATTATTTATTTTCATATATTTCTTTATTTTTTTGTGCATTAAAAAATTTTGATTTTTGAAGTATATCTTCTTGTATATTATTATCAGCATCCGTAGTAAACTGAATAGGTTGTGTAATCATTCAATTTGAATAGCATAGATTTGTTTTAACTTTCGGACATAAAAAATATATTTTTAAAACCAACATTACAATTTAAATCTTAATTTCATAAAACTATTTGTTGTCAAATACAGTCGGACCTCTATTTAACGAACCTCTATCTTGCGAACTTTTCTTTGGAACCAAGAACATTTTGCTAATTTCTTCGTAAAATAACCTCCAAATAGCGAAGTGCATTTTCTATTTAACGAACTTTTTTGTGGTATCTATTTTTTTTTTCTTGAAATGTTTTTATTATTAATATTCCCTTAGAGAAAATGAAAGAAATGTGGATACAGCTGAGGAAAAAAGAAGAAATTGTTGATGATGTGCTGATTGATGATTATCTTTCACTTGATTTTGAAGATGAGACCTCGGAAACACTAACTGAATCGGATATTTTGGACAGTGTGAAAAATAAAAACTACATATCTATGAATTGTGATGAAGATGAAGATGATCAAAATGGAAATGATCATGATGAAGAAATCAAAAAATCTTTGTATGATGAAATGCTAAAATCATTTGAAACAATTCGATGCGGATTACAATTTGAAGAAAATACTGAAGGGGTTTTTGGTGCTTTACAAAGATGCGAGACTTACAATGAGCAAAAACACTTTTTCCAAAAAAAAAAAAAAACTCAGACAAAATTAACAGACTTTATTAGTAAAATTTAAGTATGCATTTGGTAATGTATGCTTTATGTCATCAAAATTATTACTTTTTTTTACTTAATATTTATTGTTTATGTATTTTAAATCCGTTTTATGTAGTTTAAAGTAATTTTAAAAGGTGAATCTCTATTTAACGAGTTTTCCATATAACGAACTTTTTTTCGGGATTTAGCGACTTCGCTAAATAGAGGTCCAACTCTATTTGTAATGAATTTACACCAGCTTTTGGGATGCTATACCCTTCTTTATAACTGCTTTATAGCTTTT
>JAFIDM010009631.1:2071028-2099463 GCA_023159025.1 Thereuonema tuberculata
TGCGTTAAAAAATAAAAACTTTGAAAAATAAGGGACACCCTAGTATATATGTTGGACTATAACTTTTTTAAAATCGTTGAAAATGAGCACCGCAAAAGCAGCTCGAAAGCTCCATGAACATGTATGTATGTTTTTATATTTATATTGTTAATTATAATTTGTTAATTTAAACTTTGGTGTGTTGACTAACAGTTATTTCTTCACATTGAATAATTAATCAAATCTTACTTTTTATCTGCGATGTTGTGTCTTATTGAAGAGTTTGGCGAAATGGCTTTGTACAAAATCAGCCTCCTTATCAGGGAAGTAGTACATCCTTCCAGAACCCTTTGTGATGGGAGGACTAAACAGAAGAAATTGTTACACATAAGATGTCTTGTTTTTGTGGAGGTCAGTGAAACAGTGATGCAGGGCCGTAAGGGTGCATGAAATTCACTTTTACATCACCTTCCTCTTCATCTTTTGAAAGTACTAATCCCAAAAACCAGTGACTGTCGTAAACACATGCAATGTATGAATTTATAAAGATCTTGTCTGCAGGTGGTTGCTCTCCAGAGAAATGGAAAATAGTGCTGAAGTTTTCATCAGAACTGATTCTCTTTGTTCCATGGAATCCTGAGATATGGAAATGAATTCATTGAAGCCACGTGTACCAGGAATTGTTTTTGCTTTGGAGAATCGAACTTCTAGTTACTGACGTGTTTTTGAAAGAGTTAAAAATTTAAAATTCTGGATGATAAAAAACAATCATCCGAATTTTATGTTTTCAACTCTTTTCTTGCAGAACTTGAGAACTTTTTCAGCTGAGTCGATTACATCACAGGGCGCATTTGAAGGCTCGCTCTGGTAAGTAGATGCTTCACTGTTCCACCAATGCTACCACAAGATTTTCCATGACTGGTTTGCAATGTCCATGATGCTGTTAAAGTAAAGTCTTGGTTGTGATGGCAAAGGTTGATAAAGCTTTTGCAGTTTTTGTATTGCGTAGCAAATCCGTCACTGAAATAATGTACATTTCTTACAACTGGAAATTTTTCTTTTAAATAATGTGTGATAATTTTTTTGTGTTTCATATACAAAGGCTACATCAATTCTCCAAATCATCCAATAAGATTCACAAACTTGAGACAATTAGGTCTTTAGATGGCAGTCATATATAGTCAGTCTCAGTCATCTGCTATCTATCGGTATTTATAAGTGGACTGATCCTAAGCTTAAAGTTTAAAATCAGTTTACAACTGTTGACATTTGCTCCTCATTCATGGAGCAGAAAAAAGTCAAGGAAGAGGTCCATGTCAGTGAATATGCCATCTGTAAAGCAAGAGAACTTCTAAAAGACAAAGGATTAATGGCTTTATCCAAGCCATGAAAAGAGAAAACACTAAGAAAAATACAGTTGAATTGGTGAAGAATTTTTATCATGAAGATGAGTACAATCAAATTATACCAGGTCAAAAGGATAAAATCAGTATTTCCAAAAATGGATACATAAAAAAAAAGATTGTTTTATTTAATCAATCATGATATACATTGAAAAATCTTCTTAACATCTCTTCTTTATTCCACAATATTTCGTTTTCATATAATTGAAAACTTCATCAGGTTACACAGTACAACAAAAAAAATGCTGAACCTTGAAACAATGAAATATTTATGTTGTTTTGTGCGCTGAATTAAAAAATGCATTCCATTTTTTCGTATCACATGAGGTTTTTGTTCAGTGATGCAATCCCGCTTTCTGTTAATACTCGCTGGGTAGGCACTCCAGTGCGGTCTGATTGTAAACATAAGATAAAATTGCAGGCAGACGCTAATGGAAGTTAACGGTTATAAGACAGATTTCCTGTTAAATTCTTTCCGAAATGTATATCGTTACTCCACTGCTAAATATATATTAGTATCAATAAAATTCAGACAGTATTGTGACTTGCTATCGCGCAGAACGTTTTTACGTAAAGTTGTGTGTTGGCATTTATTGTGAGTTCAGATGTTAATTTTATGGTTGTGAATAAAAGTGCTTTTAACAGTGAGAAGTATGTTAAGCAGACTTTTAGTTTGTAAAACTCATACGAAGTGGCAATTTACAGGAACAATATCACGTCAGTGCGTAAATTTTCCGAATGTATTTTGCTATGTGTGTGGTGAATTCACTACAAAATTGCAAAGAGAAAATATTACTCCGACGATTAAGAAAACATATGAATTGTACTTTAACTTTAGGTGCAAAAATAGATAAGGACAAAAGTTTTGCACCTAAATATTGTTGGAGCGGATGTTCTCGTAATATGAGAGGCTGGTTAAATGGCACTCGCCCTTCTATGCTCTTTGCTGTTCCTATAATATCGACAGAGCAGAAGGACCACCTCTTGGACTGTTATTTCTGTTTAACCAAACTTTCTGGTTTCTCATCAAAAAACAAACAATGTATAATCCAGATTTGCCCGTCTGTTAAGTATGGCGATTCATTTCCTATTCCAACGTCACTCATATGTCCAAGACGTATGTTCGAAGTTCCTGGGAAATTCAAGAGCAGATAACTACATTGAAGTTCTGGAAAATTTGTTAAGGACATATGCATAAGAGGTAATGGACTGCAATATGTCCCTTAAAATTCATTTCCTGCACTCCCATCTTAACTTCTTTCCACCGAACCAGGAAATGGTGAGCAACGAGCACAGAGAAAGGTTTTACCAGCAAGTATCCCAAATGGAAAGGCGATATGCAGAAAAATGGTCTCCTAACATGTTTTCTGACTACTGTTGGTTTCTTGTTTCTGAGCCACAAAAGAAAGTCTTCCAGAAAACATTCTAAAATTGTAAGTTTTTAACATTTTTTTAAAGTTATTTGCATGTAATAATTTTTTTTTTTAGTTTTTTTAAATTCTTTGACATTTTATCAGTAATCAGCACATCCTTTTCAATAAAATGTGTATTTTTGAACGCTGAGTATAGTAAAATTTTGACTCTGGAACTACAACTATGAAAAAACATCAAATTTTTAACCAAAATATTGAATATGGTTGCCAAAGAAAATGGTACGCGATAGAGAATTTTCGACTTCATATTCAAATTTAGGAGACCCGAATTAGTAAAAGTAACATATTTTCATTTCATGGCATGAAAAAAGTTAAATTTTTATTATACAGCGTTATTAGAGTATAAGAAAAACTTTCTTCATCCTCTGGAATTCGTTATTATACATTTGAGAATTTTCTGTTTTTACAATTCAGCACGTTTTAACAGTATTATTAGTTTAGAATTTAATGTAAATTAATTATGAATTGTTAAAACATGCTGAATTGTAAAAACAGAAAGAAAGTCAACATATTATTATGTAAGAAGTATTATTATGAGCTTTTGAATTGCACGGATAGAAAGCACATATATTATTGTATAAGAAGGATTCTCAAATGTATAATAACGAATTCCAGAGAATGAAGAAAGTTTTTCTTATCTAATAATCTGATGAAGTTTTCAATTATATGAAAACAAAATATTGTGGAATAAAGAAGAGATGTTAAGAAGATTTTTCAATTTATATCATGATTGATTAAGATTATTGTTTTGGTAACTATATATATACAGTGTTACCTCCTTTAACGGACACCCTGAATAGCGGACACCTCTAATTAGCGGACATTATTGCAGGTCCCAGTCCCTTAAAATAGGACATTCCATGTTATCCACTCTGAATAGCGGACACTCTGAATAGCGAACAGTTATTTTAACTGTAAATTTTTTTTTTTTTTTTTTTCGATTAACATTTGGACAAACACATCATGGTTGCATTTACATCGGTGTCCCATACATTGATACATTGTATCAGTGTCCCATGATTCAATGCACGAATTTGAGGCCCTTTTTTTCACTGCAGTTGCTTTATATCAATCCATCGTAAAGCTATCCTATAAACGTGTTGATTAAATTTAGTGCGAATTAAAATGGCGTCAAAAAGGAAGAGATTGGCACTTAAAGAAAAAATTGAATTTCTTGAAGTTGCTGAAAAAGAAAAGCTGAGTGTGCGTTGTCTTGCTGAACGTTTTAAAGTTGGAAAAACTCAGATAAGTGAACTTTTGAAGGACAAAGATGAGATTAGAAAAATGTGGATGGTGAATTCAAATGAAAATTCCAAGATTTTGAAGTTTCGTAAAACTGAAACAAGAAAAATCGACAGAAGTGGTGATAAATGGGTTCCGCTCTGCTCATGCAAAGAACATTTCTATAAGCTGTGTTTTGCTTCAAGAAAAAGCCAGAGAAGTTGGTCCAACTTTAGGATTGGACACGTTAAAGGCATCAAATGGATGGCTAGAAATTAATTTTCTACATACGGCAATTAATTTTATCATTATTTTAAGTAAGACAAACGGATTAGCACTCATTTAAAAAGGAATATAGTAAATAATTTTCAATTGTTCATATTCTCTCATATCAATGATCATTGTAAAAATTTAATTTAAGATTGTACGTAATTTTTCATTAAATGACATGCAATAAACTAAAAAATGAAAAAAAGATAGTCCTCCCCAATAGCGGACACCTCCCAATAACGGACGAAACTTCCGGTCCCGTGACTGTCCGTTATTCGGAGGTAAGACTGTATATTATTTTACTTGCTAATTTGAATGAACTGTATTCTGCTTTTAAATTTAAGTATCCCAACATCAAAACTGGCATCTCCAAACTCTGAATGATGGTTCTAAATGCTGTGTAGTAGCAGGATCTTCTGGAACACATTCTGTATGCATCGGCACTATCCACTAAAATGTAACACTTCTGCTTCATGCTTGTTCTATAGAAGAGACACACAACAACCTAATTGATCAGTTAGTCTGTTCTAAAGATAACAGAGACTGTGAGCTGAGTCACTGCTCTCAATACATATCAAATGAAAATTCGAAAGCTTTCTACTTGGAAAATTTGAAGAGCGGGATACTGAAGATGAAGTTTCTTATGTTTCTTGGATATCAACAGACAGAACACAACAGGTGAAATTCACAGTTACATTGGATGAATATATAACTACTGTAATGGAGAGACAGGAAGTACTTGTGCCTCACTTATTCATAACTAAATCCCAAGCAAACTACTTAAAGGAAATGAAAGCAAACCTTCAACCTGATGCAGTTGTTGTTCTTCTAGACTTCAGTGAAAACAACACATATGTTATTCAAGATGAAGCAAAAGGGTATCACTGGAAACGTTGCAGTTATTCACTACACCCAGTGCTAATCTATATACATGTCGAGCTATCTAAAGACCTAATTCTCTCAAGTTTGTGCATCTTATCAGATGATTTGAAGCATGATGTAGCCTTTGTATATGAAACACAAAAAATAACCACATAGTATTTAAAAGAAAAATTTTCAGTTGTAAGAAATGTACATTATTTCAGTGACAGATACGCTATGCAATACAAGAACTGCAAAATCTTTAATCAACTTTTGCTACCACAACCAAGACTTTACTTTAACAGCATCATGGACATTTTTGCAACCAGTCATGGAAAATCTCCTTGTGGTAGCATTGGTGGAACAGTGAAGTGTCTATTTACCAGAGCAAGCCTCATATGTGTCCTGGTGATGTAGTCGACTCAGCTGAAAAAGTTCTCATTATCTGCAAGACAAGAGCTGAAAACATGAAATTCTGGATGATAAAAAAACAAACACTTTCAGAAACACATCAGCAGCTAGAAGACCAATTCTCCAAAGCAAAAACAATTCCTGGTACACGTGGCTTCCATGATTTCATTCCCATGTCTCAGGATTCCATGGAACAAAGAGAATCAGTTCTGATGAAAACTTCAGTACTATTTTCCATTTCTCTGGAGAGCAACCACCTGCAGACAAGATCTTTATAAACTCATACATTGCATGTGTTTACGACAGTCACTGGTTTTTGGGATTAGTACTTTCAAAACATGAAGAGGAAGGTGATGTAAAAAGGAATTTCATGCACCCTTACGGCCCTGCATCACCGTTTCACTGGCCTCCACAAAAACAAGACATCTTATATGTAACAATTTCTTCTGTTAAGTCCTCCCATCACAAAGGGTTCTGGAACGATGTACTAGTCCCTGAAAAGGAGGCTGATTTTGTACAAATCCGGTACACCAAACTCTTCAATCAGGCATAACATTGCTGATCCAAAGTACGATTTGATTAATTATTAAAGCATTTAATTTATTCTTATTTCCAATCTTATCACTTAGCAGTTGTATTTAGTGTTCTAGAACAGTGTTGTTTAAATTTTTCCTAAGAAGGTTCAAATCTATTATGATGTATAGTGTCTACATATAATGTGTTTTAAATTAGCAGAGCTTAGCTAGAAAATTGTAATTTATAAATTAAATTAAATATATTAGCAGTTAAAATCCCACTGTTTTTCTTTCACAGCCTTTCAAACCACACTTTGAGGTATAATTAAAATAAAAAGGGGCCCTGATAACTCCTCTGTCTCAGGTCAAACTGCTCACTTACCAAAGCCATTGTTTTACACTTAAAAATTTGTTAATAAACCAAACTAATGTAATTTTAGTGTCTCTCAGAGGAAAGCAATATTTTTTTCATAAATCTATACACTTTGCTTGACATGTGGTAAAACGTTCACAGTGATATGTTGATTAAACACAGAGCTATGAAGCTTTTCTTAAATACTGCACTCCACGTAAGGAGCCTCAAAAACAGCATTTACCTGCAATTTTTTAAATCTTTACCATTTTTTATCTCAGAAAGTATGTGGCCTAGGGAGGAAAAATTTTACATGGGTTTCTAACTTAGTGGTAGGAACAAGTAAGAAAAGTATCATGAAAATCTGAGGTGGTGGGTATCATGGCCTGTTTGAATTAACATGGAATGACTCAGGAATAACATGAAGGAAATAACTATGGACCTTGACAGGATGCATTTATTAACTTAGGATATTTACACTTATACAATGTATATTTCACAATAGGGATTGATATAACATCTATAACACTTTTTATCCTGCAACTTCTTACAGTGTCTTTGACGTAAAATCTTTTTAAATAAAGGCAATTAATTTTAAGTTCATTGCTTAGAAGAAACTCAAATGCATCCTTTCAGCAGGATAAGCAGTCCCACATTACATGTCACATGTCTGCAGCCAGTATAAATGTGCTGTCGACAATGCAAGGCAGCAGAACCATGTCTAGGAGCAATGGTTGTGAGAAAAGAACTGACAGAGTTTGAATGAGGTGATGTGATAGGATGCCATGCTGCAGGCTTATGTGTGCAGCAAATTGGTAAAAAAACTGGGTCATCCAAGGTTGCTAGTCAGTGATACCATACTAAGATGGAAGAGTATGAGATCAACTATAAGTGCTCCCCACAGTCAACCCACCAAACTCAATGAACAGAACCATAGGATGCTAAGAAGGATGGTATGCCAAAACTATCACTGTCAAATGACACTGAATGCAGAGCTCCGTTTGTCAACAAGAACACAAATCTTCACAGAAACATCAGAACTGAGGCTCACAAGCTGGCTTTCCATGGTAGGATAGGGTTATGTAAGCCCGATATTACCCGGAACAACATACAGTGTTGTCTTCAGTGGTGCAAACAGCAAAAATAGTGGGACATGGAGACTTGGAAATCTGTTATTTAAACCCTATTGAACTTATGTAGAATGAACTGGAACTGAGACTGAAGTCCAGAGCTCATTAAATGCCTCAAGGAGGAATGGTCAAACATTTTGGCTGACTGCTACTGTACACTTATGGAAAGTATGCCCTGTAGAATTGCAGCAGTCGTTGAAGCTAAAGGAGGTGCTATATCTTAATAAATGCCCTCTATGGTTGTTTATTTCAAACACTAACCAGTGTATATTAGGAGCATTGAATTAAATTAAGAGATGTATATGTTACTGTTTTTGCAGCTCCTGTTGAATGAATCTTCTTGGTTGTCCTGTTGGCTCAGCATCTTAAAGGAAATCTTCCTTGCTGATGTTTCATTTCAAGCTGTCAGAGACATCTCCAGAGCTTGAGTTCTACAACTCAACTGGCTTTCTTTCTTCTCAGATAGAGGTTATATATACATCTAGGACTTGTGGATAATTTTTAAGATTGCTGCTACATGGAAGGCTTCTAAGAATAATTATCAAGTTTGATGAAGCCCCCATCTTAGCCCGTGAAAACAGATATTACCCCAGGATAATAAAAGAAGCTATAGAAATAATCAAGATACCTCAGAATTTCAATTGAAAAAACAAGTATCCAACAACAAGAGCCTGGGTACTGACACTGAAGATAATACCCAGAAGCCTCGATAGACCACCCATAATACATCATGAATCAACAAGAGTTGAAGAGAATTCTGGGATATTACCCAAAAACCCTCAGGAGCCTCCCACAATGCAGAAAGTTCCTACATGTATTAGTAAATTATCCACAATGTATCAAGTTTCCACATGTCCTAGGAACTTATACAGAAGAAGAGGTGTATATTACCTCTGCTTAAGAAAGGAAACCAGTTGAATTGTATGAGGGTCAGTCATTTAAAAACTGAACATATATGATTGTAGAAATGTGTCGGTGATTCTTGTGAGTTGTCTCATGGAAAGGAGTGAGTACATTGGAGAACCTAGTCGACCTTCAGGTGACGCATAATTCATGAGTCGAACACCACCGGTGGCAGTATAGTCACTGCCCAGTCGTCAAAATGAAAGAGAGAAAGAGGAGCAGCATGGTGTTGTGCGCTTTTTAACAACGGAAGATGTGGGATGCATACGCGGATGAAAGCATGAGCCTCACACAAATGCACATTTGGCGAAAACAGTTCCTAGATAGTCACACGTCCCTCTGTGACAACGACGTCCAGGACAACCACAAAAAGTGACTGATAGTGATGTGGCTTGTGTGGATGAGTTAATTAAAGGTAACCATTGTCTTAATATGGATGACAACGTGGCACTGGTTGGTCTGAGTCATGGTACCACCCATCAAATCATCACCGACAGGCTCCATTACTGGAAAATCTGTGCTCAGTGGGTTCCCCTTAACCTTAATGAAGGTCAAAAGGTCTATTGCATGGCGATATCAGCTACAGGGTGACCTGTTTTTGTCAAACATTGTGACAGGTAATGAAACGTGGTGCAGTCATTACCTGCCTGAAACAAAGAGGCAGAGTTGACTATGGAAACATAACGCCACCAAAGAAGTCCAAGGCCATACAGAACAGTGCTGGTAAAGTAATGATGGCATTATTCTTCGATCAACATGGCCCATGCCTCATCGAGTTTCTGAAGAAAGGGGCAACCGTGAATGCTGTATGCTATGTCGAGACACTAATGAAGTTGCGGCGAGTGATAAAGGCAAAATGCCCTGGACTGCTCTCAGAGGGTGTCATTTGCTTCATGACAATGCCAGCCTGCATACTCAACGATGTTGTCTGTGCCACAATGCAGAAATTCAGGAGGGAAGTGCTAATGCCCCCCCCCCCTACAGACCTCATGTTTCCTTCTGATTTTCACATGTTCAGGGAGTTGAAACATACCCTCAAAGGCAAATGATTCACATCAGACGATGACGTGCAGGACACAGTTCAACAATGATTCCAGCAGCAACCCAAGGACTTCTTCCACAGAGACATTCAATGTCTCTTTTCACAGTGGGATAAGTGTACCAACAGGTGCAGCGACTACTTGTAGCTGACTCTAGGTTAGTATGCTTTTCGACCAGGTGTTCGTTTTTAAATGACTGACCCTCATAGATCTCAAGCTCTCACAGCAAGAAACAGAACTTCAGCAAGGAAGTTTTCCTTTTAGATGTAATGTCACCCAGACAGCCATGAAGATTCAAGAGAAATATAATTTTTGTAAATAATACTAATTACTTATTTTGCATTTATTTTATAATGTTAGCTATTTATGCAGAACAGAGGGATTGTGCAGATCGATCAACAGGATAACTTGAGAATTTTAAAATTCTCCGGTTTATCTCTAGTAAAAATTAAGAATTTCTTCAGATTGAGTTCCTTTCTTATGCAGCTGTGAGGTCTCCTCAGTCTATCTAATGAAATCAAACAACTTTTCATGTAACTCAAAAAGTATGAGAATAATGACAAGCAAGTAATCTATTAGTGCAGTAGTTAGAGATATGTAAGAAACTACTGCCATTATTTCCCCCAGTTTAGGCTGAAAATCACAAAATCTTTACATGAATTCATATAGAATTAAAAAACAAAAGTTTTAAGTAGATAATTAATAATAATAGATTCAAATAGATTTGAAATTAGAATACATATATATTCAATTTAAGTTGCACTTAAGATCCCCCTTACATTTTAAATTTGTAAATGACCAAGAAAGGAAAACTACTTACTTCTGCATTATAAAATTTTGTCTTGACATCAAGAGGCTTCAGAACCTAAAAAATGCAAGAAGAAAAATTCAAAAGAAATCTGCTTTTTCTTTTAAATAAAACTCAATGATCAATATGCTCAATATATTAATATATTAATTCACTCGGGTGCTGTTAACTGAGCGAATCGTGTGTGCTGATTAGCTGTAGATTAGGTAAGTTAAGGTATGATGCCCTCATATTGTTTATATTGAAAAAAATTTAAAAATTAATTGCAAATTTATTTGGTAATTTCAAATATCTTGGTTAAAATTTGAAATTATCAAATAAATTTACAATGGATAGTTATCATGACCAGCTAAGAAAAAAAATTAGGGAAACTGTTAGATTTATCCTATCGTTAACAAAATTATGATTATAATTATGATAACAATGCATGGCAAATGCCATTGATTTAAGGACATAAAATAGGAAATTACCAAATAACACAGGTCTACAATGAAAAAAATACAAGAGAAGTGATAGCTGAACTTTATGTATTTTTGGGTGCTGATATTAAAAAAAGTAATGAAAAATTTATATCACGTCATGTTTTCTTGAAAAATTCAATTTTACTTGGATTTTTATGATAATTTACCATAAAAAAAATTTTTCAGCATTGACTTTCTTCCCTCCCTGCCTGACCAACATTCTATTGTGGTGAAACCTACAGAATACCCCTCTGGATACCCCCTGTGATGCCATCCCTCCCTCCCCGTCCCAATCTCTCTCTACCAATAGCGTTGCGCGAATCCTTACCTCAGATCCTTATCTTGGTTCGCTGACCTCGCAGGAAAGAGCTTAATCGACAGTCACCTTCAATTTTTCTCGAGCTGGAAAGTTTTAAGTTCGTCTGAATTTTTCTTTCATGTGTAGTGTCGTGCATGCGCTGATACAGTGACAAGTGGAAACTCATCACAGAAGCAATTTTAACGGTTGCTTTTCTCTGTGCGTTTTGTGAAAACATGGCTTCAAGTTCAAGAAGTGAAAATTTGCCAGATGACTTTTGTTACATATGCGGCGAATATAGTGTTATTAAAAATCGCATGAGGAGCATTACAGGCTATGTAAGACAACTTTATCTTGCATATTTTGGTATGAAACTCAGAGACCAGGACAAATCGTGGGCTCCTCATAAAGTTTGTGTACAGTGTCTCAATGATCTAGGCTCATGGCTCAAAGGAAAGAAGACTGCTTTACGATTCGGTATTCCTATGACATGGAGGGAGTCAAAAAACCACTCTGATGATTGTTACTTTTATTCCTGCCATGTCCGTGGGTATAACCGCAAAAATCAAAAGCTAATCTGTTATCCTGATAACATTTCATCGGCCTTACGCCCCATTCCTCATGGACCTGATGTGCCAGTGCCTTTGCCTCCAACTGAATTGCCAGTCATCAGACTGTCAGAGTCTTCAGACTTGGAACATCCAGAAGTTCAAGGTTCCGATACCGAATATAAGCCCTCTGGAGGCGATTCACCTCAGCCCTTCTCTCAGGTTGAACTTAATGATCTGACTAGAGATCTGGGCCTTTCGAAACAGGCAGCTGAGTTGTTGGGCTCCAGATTGAAAGAAAAAAACTTATTGGCCAAAGGAATGTCTTTTTGTTGGTACAGGAATCGAGAAAAGGAATTTGTTAAGTATTTTGAGGAAGAGGGGAACCTGGTCTATTGTTCTGATGTTCCCGGATTGATGAGCAAATTTAATATCACCTACGTTAAAGATGAATGGAGGCTGTTTATAGATTCATCGAAAAGGAGCCTTAAAGCTGTCCTTCTTCATCACGGAAGCCAGTATGCATCTGTACCAGTTGGACACTCGGTGCATTTAAAAGAATGCTATGAAAACCTGGCTGTCGTCCTCAACAAAATAAAATATGCCGACCACGGTTGGACCATTTGTGGTGATTTGAAAGTCATCTCCATGCTTCTTGGTCAACAAGGCGGATACACAAAGTTCCCATGTTTCATTTGTGAGTGGGACAGCCGGGATAAGACTCAACATTGGGTCAAAAAAACAATGGCCGAAAAGACAAAATCTTGAACCAGGCACCAAGAATGTTATTCGGAACAGCTTAGTTGAGCCAAAAAAAGTTTTGTTACCCCCTCTGCATATAAAATTAGGAGTAATGAAGCAGTTCGTGAAGGCTATTCCAAAAGATGGCGATTGTTTCAAATACCTGTGCAAAAAGTTTCCAGGTTTATCCGAAGCCAAGTTGAAAGAGGGAATCTTTGTTGGTCCAGATATCCGCAAGCTCATGAAGGATAAGGAATATGAGACTAGCATGACAACAAAGGAAAAAGAAGCTTGGGTTGCCTTCAAAGATGTCGTCAGTAACTTTCTGGGTAATTACAAGGATCCTGACTATAAAGCACTTGTTATGAATATGCTGGACAAATTTCAAGCGTTGGGTTGCTCCATGAGTGTCAAAATACATTTCCTTCACTCACATGTGGACTTTTTTTCCGACAATTTAGGATCAGTCAGCGAAGAACAGGGCGAAAGGTTCCACCAAGACATCAAAGATATGGAGAGTAAATATCAAGGAAGATGGGACAAGAACATGCTCGCCGACTACTGTTGGATGTTAACACGAGATAGGCCTGAGATTGAACATAAAAGACGAACGTCAAAAAGAAGTTTCCAAGGAAAAAGAGTACGTACTTAATTAGAAACTTTTTTTTTTTTTTGTTTTTTTTTTTACTCAGTTTAAAATTTGTTTCAAACTTTCATGTACACATATATAATATTTGCTCCTCTTGGTCAATCGTCTATTTTATGTAAGTTACATTAATAAAAACAAATTAAAATAGTATGTTGGTGATTTTCTTCTAGAAACTGCACCAAAATTTGATTTAAACCTATAAAAATTAATCGATTGCTGAAAAATCATTTTGCCTCAACAAGAATCGAATATAATATATTATTTTATGTAGATTTAAATGGATAAAAACCACTTTTACCAGATTGTACATGCCAAATTGTTCAAGAGAATCCCTTTATTAGCAAAAATATCGATATCGATTTGACAAAAAATCCTGACGTGATGGAAAAAAATGAAGGTCATTTTCGAAATCAGCGCACCAAATAACATAAAAATCAGCAACAACTTCTCTTGTATTTTTCAAAAACTTCAATTTTGCAGACCTGTGTAATTTTTTGTTGTTTAATTTTTGTTCTATAATTTTTATATTACAAAATTTATCCAGATTAAGAAGATTATCCAGATAAAGACGATTATGAGATAAATTACTTTTTATTTTGGTCATTACCCACTGCACTTAGATAATGTTGTCTTTTCCCGGGTAATCTCGACATTAATCACATATCGTAACATATATACACGTGCACACACACACACACACACACACAAATACCTACTGGGTTAAAAGGATGCAAAAAATAAGAATATGAATATCTACAGGAAAGTGATGATACCATAACAAATGCAAGGCCATCGCATGTAAGTGTGCAATTTGTGCACTGCAGAAAGGCACCGTAACATGGGGTACCAAACTGAATTTTAAAAATCACTTGTCCTTTCTGAACACATAATAAAATAGTCATACTTATTCCAAATTTCCCGTCTAGTATTAACTGTATTGTTTCTCAATAAAAAAATAAAAAAATAATAACAGATAAAATTATTCAGGATTTGGGGGGCAAAAAATTTTTTACACAAAGATCCCTTACAAGGTCACAGGCAGTCATGATCAATGTATTACCTCAGTAGCAAATTGAGGAAGTTAGAAAACTTAATTAAAAATATCAAAGAAAATTTGAGAAGATGCTAAAAACTATAAGGGTATAGAGTATCTTAACAAGAAGCAACTGTGGTCTGCATTAAATAAAAGGACAGAAACTTCTATACATTGATCATCAGAAACTATACACCCAGGCTTAGCTACTTCAATATACTGGACAATGTGAAAGAAACTCACAAATATGCAAATAATGACAGTGACATACCACATATCCTGTAAGATAATAAATGTGGCATGACAGTAAAAAGAAAGTATGCGCGATATATTGGTGGAAAATATCTGACAGACTATTCTCATAAGTACCATTAGTTGCTGTAGAGCAGTAGTCAACTGGGAAGCTGTCCAGCATTAGGATAGAAATTTTCAGGCTAGTTACTATACAGCAATGTTAATTTTTATTAGAAAATTTATTTCAACAAGATTTCTAGCATAAATATGTTGAATCTTTAAGCAATGGAATGTTCCATATCTCATTTACTATGTCTGTAAAGTTACAGTATGTATGTATGTATGTAAGTCTGTATGTAAGTTACAGTAATGATGCTGCCACAGACGTAATCTGCCGGTCCAGGTTGGACAGAGGATAAATCAGCAGAGTAAATTACGGCAATAATTTAAAATGATACTGTCAGTGAAAGCAGTGGAAATACGAAAAAGTCAAAAGAAATTGAATTAAAGTGATGAAAATGGAGAAGCTCAACAAGTTCCTTATGAATCAGGAACTTAACGTACATACTGGAGCAAAGAGAATAAAGCAGTATTGCAGAATGCACAGTGCAGCTGAAAAGAGACTGAGAGTGGATGAGATTATAGAGATATTGAAGGTGGTGTGACCACAAGATAACTGAAATGGCGAGAATAGACAGTAGAAGTTATGAGAAACTAGAGGTCCATGCTGAAGCATACAGGATAAGTTACAATGTAGACTGTTGTGTGACTAGAATTGATGCTAGAAGGCATGGGTGTGAACTACTGGAAATGTCAGATCGCAAAATGAAAAAGGACAACCCTGCTGTTAGGTGAGACACGGATGTTGACATAGTGAAGGCAGGAAGAGCTGAGATTATTAATCAAATGACAAGAAAAACAGGAATCAATGAAATGCACAATCATTTGCTATCACACCTTATTTATCAAGTCATATCTGGTGAAACTCACAAACAGACAATGAATGTAGACAATGTCCAAGCATGAAAGAGCAGAAATTTGGTATGGCATGATGCCACAATCTGACATTACAAATGTAATGAAAGCAAGCAATAATAATAATAATAATAATAAGAAGAAGAATAATTATTAATCCTCCCCTCAAGGACATTCCCTTGTCGTGGGCTTGTGTGCTCTAATGATGTTGGGAGCTTTGCTGGCGGTAGTGTATTCTACCAGAAGGGCCACCCAAGCAAGACAGGTCTCAAATGAAGAGCCAGACTAAGTGTGTCCACCAACCCAACAAACATGGTGAGACAAAAGAAAATCCTATACCGGATCGGTCATCGCCCAGGTCAACAAGGGCCGTGTCAGATGTTAGAGTCCCTGGGCATCTGTTGACAAATGGGTTACAGGACTCAGCTGCTGTGGTTAGGCAACCAGGGCCAAGCACTGTAGGACTACTGGAAAAAAAACAACTGAAGCGATAAAAATATACTGTGTCTGAAAATCGTGCTATTATGGTTTGCTATTACAACTCAGAACCAGAAAAACGTGGTTATTTAAAAAGAATGTTTGAACTTTGGAAAGGAAAATACCCAGAATCAACTATTACAGAACAAAGACTCGCAGACCAAAGGCGTTTTATAATATGAAATAAAGTGTTTAGTGATGTAGAACTAGAAGAAATTCAAGAAATTTGTAAAAATAAAAAAGTAGAACCAACTGTTGAAACAACTGAAGGCAGTTTTGAGGAGACTAGTGGCATGCACAAAGCACAAATGTTGTATGATGAAAATATTCAAATTGAAGAAGAAAGAACTATAGAACCACCACTGACACAGATCAGCATTGAAATCACTGATGAATTGAATCCACGGCAACAACAGTTAAAAGAAAAAATAAAGACACATGCACAAGCATTTACAGAAAGATAAAGATTTCCAGCCTTAAAAGTGGTGTCAAAAAAAGACTTTGCACCAATCATGAAAGATGTGAATATGGCTTTAGCAACAGTTCCAATTATTTCTTTGGAGTAAACCAATCAGCTTGCTTACAGCACAGCAGTTATTGTCACAGAAGAACTGGGTATTCAAAAAAACAAGCCAAAAGGACCAGCAAAATCAACGCCAAAATGGAAAATTAGACTGGAATTAAAGATAAAAAAATTACGCTCTGATGCAAGCAATTTGAAGAATATGAAAAAACAAAAATTAAAGAACGCAAAAATCAAAAAGGAATTAATAAAGAAATACTGGCTCAATATGAGAAAAGTTGATGAAGCACTAGAAATTGTAAAACAGCAGATAACAGCAACAGCCAGAAAAGTAGAGCGTTATGAAGCACGAATTATCCAATTTCGACAAAACCAGCTTTTTCAATTAGACCAAAGACGATTCTACCAAAACATTAACTGCCGTAACCAGCCAAAATGTAAAAAACCTGATAAGAATGAAACAAATCAGTTTTGGAAAGATCTGTGGGAAAATAAAAAACATTTTAAAATAAATGGTGGATGGATAAAAGACTTTGAAAAGGATTTTTGTGAAAATCAAATGCAAGATCTTATTATTACTACAGAAATGGTTAAAAAGCGAGTAAAAAAAGTAAAAAACTGGACATCACCTGGTAATGACCAATTGCATGGCTTCTGGCTCCAATATCTGACTAGTCTACACCCGATAATAGCCAAGCAGTTTAACGAAATTTTACAAAATGGAGATATAAGTGAATGGTTAACAACTGGCAAAACTTATCTTATCCAGAAAGATCCAGCAAAAGGTGTTACACCTGGAAACTTTAGGCCTATAACATGCTTGCCAACATTATTTAAATTGTTAACTGGTATCATTGGTGATAATATTCAAGATTTTTTGGAGGTAAAAAATATCCTGCCTGTAGAACAGAAAGGAATAAACGAAATAGCAGAGGTACAAAAGATCAACTTCTAATTGATAAAATGATACTAGAAAATTGCAAGAATCGAAAAACAAACTTACATATGGTCTGGATTGACTACAAAAAGGCATTTGATTCATTGCCCCACAATTGTATCATAAAGTGTTTGGAAACAATAGGAATTAGTAAAAACATTACAGTATTTGTTGAAAAAACAATGAGGAAGTGGAAGACACAACTAATTGTTGGAAATGAAGAATATGGACTAGTTAACATCAAAAGGGGAATTTTTCAAGGTGATTCATTATCACCACTATTGTTCATCATTGCCATGATTCCCCTTTCAATGATTTTATGGAAAACAAACCTTGGCTATCAAACTTCCAAAAATTCAACAAAAATTTCCCACTTACTTTATATGGATGATTTGAAGCTTTATGGAAAATCCGATGCTGAAATCCACTCATTAGCTAATACTGTCCGAATCTTTAGTACTGATATCTCTATGGAATTTGGACTTGAAAAATGTGCAAGTGTAGCAATTAAAAAAGGAAAAATTCTGCACAGTGATGAAATTGAAATGCCAAATGGTCAAATTATTAGAAATAATAATGATAAAGCTTACAAATACCTTGGCATTTTGCAAATGGATAATATCAAGCATGGCCAAGTTAAGAATATCATCGGTAAAGAATACGTACAAAGGGTCCGAAAGCTATTAAAAGCAAAATTAAATGGTGGGAATACTGTCAAGGCCATCAACACTTGGGCAGTATCTGTTATAAGATACACTGCTGGTATCATCAACTGGACTCAAGCTGAATTGGACATTTTGGACAGAAAAACAAGAAAATTAATGACAATTCATCATTAGTTGCATCCACGCAGTGACATTGATAGATTATACCTACCTCGTCAAACTGAAGGTAGAGGATTATTGCAAGTTAAACAAACAGTAGAAGAAGAAAAACATGCACTGGCAGATTATGTACAAAGCAGTCAAGAACAAATGCTTATTGCAGTTACAAAACAAAATTTACTAAAAGTAAATAAAACAAAACAAGATTATCGACAAAATGCCATTAAAACAAGGATAGCAAGCTGGCAAGAAAAAGCATTACATGGCCAATTTCTTAAAAACATCAAAGGAAAAGTAGATATGGATAAGACCTGGTATTGGCTTACAAATGGAACATTAAAAAAAGAAACAAAGGGCTTAATTCTAGCTGCTCAAGAACAAGCTTTACAAACAAATGCAATTAAAGCAAAAGTTCAAAAATCATCAACGGACTCAAAGTGCAGATTGTGTAAAGAATCTGATGAAACTGTAGATCATATTCTCAGCTCATGTAGAAAAATTGCACAGACGGACTATAAGACACGGCATAATGCAGTTGCAAAGATGATTCACTGGAACATCTGCAAAAATTATCACATTGCAACAATAAACAACTGGTGGAAACATATTGCAAACAACATGACTGAAAATGATATCGTGAAAATATTATGGGATTTCAGAATTCAAAAGGATAAGATCTTAGCACACAACACGCCAGATTTGACAGTGATAGAAAAGAAAAAGGTATGGCTAATTGATATAGCCATACCTGGCGATAGTAGAGTGGAAGAAAAAGAACTAGAAAAAATCACACGTTATCAAGACTTAAAAATCGAGGTTCAACGATTATGGCACAAGCCAGCAGTGGTGGTTCCAGTGGTTATCGGCACACTGGGTGCTTTACCAAAAAACCTTGGTAAGCACTTACAACATCTAAATATTGACAAAATCTCCATCGGTCAACTCCAAAAAGCCGCGCTGCTTGGATCAGCACATATTTTGCGCCGATACCTTACGACATCTAGATTCTTGGGAAGAATTTGATGCGTTTGAAGGCCAACACCAGCTAAAGAACTGGCAGCTGTGATACACACTGTTTTGTGCATATCATAATAATAATAATAATAATAACAGTTTAGTGATAGTGAAACAAGAAAAAAAAGAAATACAAGTAATGAACTTTCAGTTGTTCTTCAAGCTGACTATTGAGTCCTAACAAGCACAAACAGTTGTCCCAGATTTCCATTAGTGACAGCTCAAAGTATTATTTGTACTGCCTTTTTTTCACAGGGAAAAAAAAAAAGTTATAATACTGTCACATAAGACAGAAAGGCCAACAGAGGGTGCAAACTTTCATGTGAGTTATTATGTGGTACTAAAGGATGATGATTCGAATAGTGGTGAGGAACTACCAGATGATAAATGGACCTGCTTAGAGGATAAGCAGGTGATTTGCCTCACGTATAGCATTATCAGTTCTTTAATGTTATTAAGTTATCCATGCCTCCTTGGTACATCAAGCTTTTCAAATATCTCCGTAACCAAAAATCACAGGGAGTGAGATCAGGCTGGCAAACTCGTAGGAAATGCTCAACTATTTATTCTGTCTTCTGTTTAATGCTGCCGTAAGCCTTGCTGTACACCCAATCAAATGTGAGGGGATGCTCCATTCTGCATAAATATGGTGGATCTGAGGCATCCATACTGTTGAAATTGGGTGTAGTTAACAAAATCAAGCAGGATTCGTTGATATCTCACAGCAATGATAAAGCAAGTGACAGGACTGTTTGGTGTTATTTTCCCAAAAAAGTATGGATCAATGATGAACGAAGTAGTAAAGCCACACCACAACTTTAGATAACTGCAAAGGAATCTGCTGAGACACATGAGGATTCTTCAATGCTCAAATGTGGCAATTCTGTGTGTTTACAATTCCATTAAGATGAAAATGTGCCTCATCATTCCATAGGATGTTACAAGGTCATCCATCCTCGACTTCCATTCGAAGTAGGAACATCAGAGAAAAGTTCAGATGAGTGGCCACATCTCCTTGAAGCAGTTGTGGAATGTAGCTGATCTTCTACGGGAAGAACTTCAGCAGTTTACGTATAATTTTCCACACCGTTGCATCAGCATATCAAATTGTCTGGATATTGCCCGTGCACTGCTGGACGAGTGTGCATCGTTTGGTTCCAGTGCAGCTGTTGCGAAGTGTTGGTATGATGTCGGTTTGTGTCCTTGTCCTGGCAGCACTTGTAATGGTCCAGTATTTTCAAATCACAAAATCATTTTTTGCAAATTTGTGATTGTCATTGGGCCTTTCCTTAAATTCTTTAACCTCCGGTATTTCCGAAGTGCAACAGAAGCAATGTTGTTTCTTTGGTACTAAAGTTTCACCAGCAAAGCATGATTATGTAAATTTAGCATAGAGAAGGTTTAACATCTAAGCATATCAGTCGCACTTAATACACTCTGTTCGTTTTCATCCTTTATATATCCTTCAATCTACGATGTTAGTTTACTGCAATCTGCATATTTCCGTGCTTTGAGTACCATTTTCTCCCCTGGTAGCGAAAAACTGAACAATTTTTTTTTCTTTAGAAATCAAAACCCCATGGTTTAAATAGTGTTCACACCAAATTTGGTGAAGTAGGTTTTTGGTAATTGGTCTCAAAACACCTCCTCTTTAATTATGGCCACTCAGTATATATATATCCTAACTAATTTATAAAGTAAAAAATCTGTAAGTTTGTATGTCGTTCAATCATGCCTCAACGGCACAACAAATCGGAATGAAATTTTGCTTGCAGGTAGTCTATAACAAAAAGAAAAATGTAGGCTACTTTTCATCCCGGTCTATCAATTAGTTCCTGTAGGATGAATGAGTGCATTTCAGGAGATTCTTTGCAGGCGCGGAACATGATTAATTCACAAGTTACCTGATAATTCTATTAGGCAATGTATAAATATACCATACAGTTAATTAATATGTTGGATGTTTTTTAAAATTTAAACTTTAATTTAAAATATAATATTAATTGGTAATGATCACGTGATTTTTTATCAACTGGGGAAGATGTCAAGTGATAGGGATGTGGAGAAGATCACAAAGGGCTGGGAAGTTGTAAATTCTTTGATCTCGATATTAATTTGCCAAATAAACAGAGTTGTTTTACGTTACATATGCAAGGCTTCCGGAACAAAGCAACATAGCCAGCTAGTATATATATACAGGGTGGCCAGGAAGTACCCTTACCCTCTATTATGTTATTATTATATTAAGAGTACAGGAACTTTCAGGCCACCCTGCTATTAAAAATACTATCAGTAAGTAACTGTTTATAGTGAATCTCTTAAAATTCCTTTATTCTTATTATGAAAGACATTTAGATTGAGACTAAAACAGAATCCAGATGTAAACAGATGAATTTATCATTTGTTGAGTCCAGTCGCACTTTCTAATGATGATAGCCTATGTTACAAATGCTTTAAGAATGTGATGACGATAACTTGTTTTCTGTTAGCTTTTGATCTTTCAGACAAATCTTTAAGGAATCTTTTAAGATTTGAAGTAAAGAAACTAAAGGAAGCGATTTCTTGGAAGAAAGAGTGATTAGTATATGTATAGGATGCACCCTATCCAGAGTCAAACTTTCCCATACAGATATATTCATGTGATATACAGGTCATTTACTATAGAAAGAGAAGCATCATAATCTAAATATGTACAATATTATAACATAATAACAGAATAGGGGGTACGGGAACTTCTCGGCCACCATACATATATGTATATACCTATACACTCATCTTTGTGAAAATTGCAACACCATGAAGGAACCATCAAAATGGAAGGAAATTTATTACACACATTACTACTAGTGATACAAACAAACTATTAAACTTTCAGAGCAATGCAGCAACAGTACTTGCAAAAAATCAGTATGGTGTAAAGCCTCCATGAGCTGCAATAAGAGCTGATATATGCCGTGGCATCGAATCAAACAGGTCTTGGATGTTTTCCTGGGGTATCGCCTGCCAGACTGCTTCTATTCGAGTCCACAGTTCATCAGTATTGGCTGCTGGATGATAAAGACAGGCTAGTTGCCGGGCAACCATATCCCAGACATGTGACATATCAGTCGAACATGCAGACCAGGGAAGAAGGGGTATCTACCTAGCTTCGAAAACAGCCTGGACTTTTCTGACAACATGTGATCGGGCATTGTCTTATTGGAATATGGCTCCAGGAGTGTGCTGACGGAAGGGTACTACTTCAGCCTCCACAACTTCCCTGATGTAGCAGTTGCTGTTGAAAGTGCCCACAATTCATAGCAGCCGAGATCACCTATAATACCCAATTGCTCCCAAGAACCATCACACCTATCGTTCGTGCAGCATGATGCTGGACAATGCAGTTTGGAAGATGCTGCTCATCTTGATATCATACATGAGTCCATGACATGTGTGTTCATGAGCCTATTGTAGCCTGAGGCATTGATGGTTCAGGCCCAAGCTAATCCTTCGTAAAGGAATGCATGCACTGAATGCTAACATTCAAGCAGAAGCTGAAGGGTCTGTCACTGCCATGCGGATAATGTGTCTATCATCCCGTGGTGTCGCCACATTTTGTGGTCCACTTCCCGATTTTCGACTCGTCCTGTTCTTGTCAGTCCACTGCTACCACACTTACATCACTGTCCTGGCATTATGCTCCTTAATAGCAGCAATTTCGCAGTATGAAAATCTTTCTTTACGCAAGTTGATCATTCGGCACCATTCAAACTCAGTAGCTTGCTTATAAGATAACCTTTGACGTCGACAAGGCATACTGACTCATGTCTATGGCTCACCGTCAATGAACAACTATTTGTCTGGATCCACAACTGTCCTCTACTTTATGCTCTTACATGACAGTTCAGAAGGCACTGCTGAGTCTAGGCATGTGCAATCATTCCCAAATTTTAATCATTTGCATATCATATTGTGGTGATTTATTCGTTGCCCTGGTTCGTGGAAATAAGATAAGATGTTCGTGGATAGATCTGAACAGGTTCTCTTTATTTACAAGTGTGCAAGGGTTTATATAAGTTTATTTACATGAGTGTTGATTGGCTGGTGGGATTTAAAATGATTGGTGCTTTTAAATGATAAGAGAAATTAACGGAAAGATTTAAATTTAAGGTGCATGATGGGAGCCCCTCCAACCGTTGGGATTTAAAAGTAAACAAAACAGGAATAACGGTTGGGATTTGAAATAATACAAGTGATTCTTGTAAAAGAAGTAAAAGATAAAATACATAGAAATACATAAATAGAAATAAATATATAAATACAAATATAAAACTCATCACAATATCCTATTTTACATTTTCTGTAAGTTTCACTTCATTTGCATGTTTCCTTCATGCTGTTGCATTTTTCACAAACATGAGTGCATATATAACAACAATGGGTGAGATCAAATTGTTTACCAAGTGACATCCTGGAACAGCTGTTTCACACTCTATGGTGATCATCAGCCAGGAGCAGTTACCAGTAAACAACGAAGTCTCCGTACTGAGGCTAATATGAATGATCCTTTAAGTGCAGTGGTGCCTCAAAATAAAAAAACGAACAATAAAAAACTCACTAATGAAAAATTAGTGAGAAATTCAAGTGCCAGCAGTGTGCCGGCCACAATGAATTTTTTAAAGCATAAAAAAATCAATCTGCGCATTGAATTATAAATAACAATAGGTGAGACCAAATTGTTTACCAAATGACATCCTGGAACAGCTGTTTCATGCTCTTTGGTGATCATGAGCATTCACCAGTATATAATGAGGTCTTCAAACTGAGGCTAATATAAATATTTTTACTTTTTGACGATTTTTCCTATTTTCAAATCATATATGCACATTGTTTTTAGCGCTTTTGTTACAAAATTTTTCAAGCTTTTAGGGCATTGGTTGAACTATAAATAAGTAATAACAAAGTCGAAATCTGTTCACATTTTTTAATGGGCGAGTCTTAGAAGTGAGCATGTTCTCAAAGTCTCGACATGGATAACTGCCGTAAAATTTGAGCATTTGAGCTAAAACTTTTTTGGGTGCTAGATACCCTTAAAGACTCAGCTGGTCTTGTATTTCAGACAAAATGGATCACCCGTTCCAAAATGGCAGCCAATAGAAATTTCAACTATCTTTTTTCTATCTTCAAACATTATCTTCATGTTACTTTTAACAGCTTTAGCCACAAACTTTTTACAGGTTTTAGGACATGGGTGTAAAGAAGGCTTAACGTGCATGAAATATCACATGAAAAATGGAAATATGATGAGATGCACAATCATTTGCTTTTATGCTTTGAGAGCTATCATCGGTGGGAATCTGGGAAAGCTGTTTCGTCCTTATTAAGCTGCTGGCGCTGAACAGGGAGTTGAAGTTTCAGTTTACTTGTAGGCTACAAGAATGAGAGGAGCGCCAGCATTTTTGAGGGTTTAACTTTTGGAGTAATTTCAACAGTGTCGCTTTAGCTCAAGGCGAGGAGGGCGATATGCTTTTCCCGCGTTTTTCAGTCGCAATGGATTCTTTTGCAGAGGCTGCAATATTTTTCTTGTGCAAACAAGCAGAAAGAGAAGCCATAATAGTCAATCTGGATTAAAAATGCTGTCGAGAACCCTTCCATTTCGAAATTTCTTAATTACTTCACACCAATGTATTAATCGCTCTCCCGGGAACATCAAAACAAAATGGACAAAAGAAGATTTTTCTAGGAAATTCACATCTGTAAAATTAGGAAAATTGGAAAAAAATTCACAAAGAGCATGAATGAAACATAAATAAATGATATTATTATTTTTATTCTTGCGCTACCTCCAAAAATAAAAAAAAGAAATGCAGCCAATAGGAATTATGTCTTTTTTTTTATTATTTCAAAATGTGGCTTTCTTTATGTGACTTCTCAATAGAAATTATATTTCATAGGAAAGGAAGGAAATTTAATTTTAATTGAAAACGTTACATTAAAACTTTATTTCTAATGAAATTTATAAAAATTTAAACACACACTAAAAAACAAATATTTTAAAATATATTGAATACAAGCTACCATGAAATAATTTTATAATCTTCATTATCATTTCTTTTTAAGTATTTAGGTTTTTTTTTAATATTCCAGTATGATTGTATTTATCAGATTTAACTTGAAACTAATTTTTTTAAAAATAGAACTTTTATTGTGTTATTCCATTATAATACTAAAAAAAAAAATCAATTTCTCAAACATAAATTCATATAATTAAATTGTCCTGAATATTAATTTAAAAAACATATTTTCAAAACATTAAGTTTAAAGAAATTACAATAATAATACATGATTTATATCAATAAATTCAATAAAATAATCTATATTTTAATTGAATTTCCTTATTTTTATAAATTTCTGTAATAAGTGTCAACTTGTATTTACTTTGATTTCAAAAAAAGAATTCAAAACACGATTTATTTCAATATTTTGGCTATGTTTAGCTACAGAAACTAGACTCAGCAGTCGCCAGCAGTCGGACAATACTGGTCCCTCTTCGAGTCGCCCCGCGTCTCTTCTTTCGCGGTTGGGAGGAGGACGGCTTTGGTACCCTTAATTACAACAAAAGTCTACCGTACCTATTGTAAATTCAAGGGCGGTGGCTGTAAGAGATGGAGAGGGCTGTAACTGAGGCCAGTGCAGTCCCGCGCTAGCAGTGCCAATGGAATCATACCTTTAGGACTCATCAGCCAGATCTACCCTCGATGATTGCTTTCTGAGCTGATGAGTCTTAATAAGAACAAAACAGCTGTCCCAGATTCCTACCAATGATAGCTTTCAAAGCATGAAAGCAAACAACTGTGCAGCTCATCGTATTTCCATTTTTCAAGTAACAACAAAGTCGACATCTATTCACAAGTTTTTAGGGGCGCGCTTAGAAGTGGGACGTGACCTCAAAGTTGTGACGTGGATACCTGCTGTAAATTTCGAGCGTTTCAGCTAAAACTGACCTTGACTTCGGATGGCTGAACATCACACTTTATTATTAAAATATTATTAACAAATACTATTCACAAATCTCAAAGTGGTTCACCTTTGGGAAATTCACTTACCAAGGTAGATTTCCGACAGAAATATTTTTAATATGAGGAGTGGTCAGAAATTTAATGCCTCCTATTTTTTTTCATATTTATTGTTTAGAAAAATAAGTGAAAATTACAGAGAAAGAAGCCATAGCATTCTTGAAATAATCACTTTTCAATGTAGTGTTTGTCCTTTTCTACGGTTTTTCTCATCTTTGAATAAGGGCCCCCTATCTTTATGCTGTACAGTAAAAATTACAGTCCTTCTTTTTTAGCCACTTCATCATATCAAATTTGACTGCCTTAATATCTGCAAAACAATGTCAGCAATCTTCTGATTTTCCATAAGCATTCGACACACCCATCATGCTACGATCTTTGAATATCTAAGATTACAGTGGGTAACAAAATGAACCTTTTTATTTTTGGCACACGAGAGAAAGTATCTGATCCTGTTAGAACTTTTCCTGCTGAATTCAAATATGTAACTAGTTCTTCTCAAAAACGTATGTTGTTGTTTTTTTTGTTACACTGTCGCTCTTTTCCATGGCAAAGATGTCTTGGTGAAAACGCTTATCATGAGTTCATCACTGACGACACCAAGATTGTCAGGGGAGAAATCCAGTTGGGAGTCCAAAACATGTATTTTGAGGTACATATTACATCACACTTCTTTGAATGACTGTGAATCTCACTGTAGTTTGGACTTTATGACTTCCCAAAACATTCTGTCACACTTTTGAATGAACTCCACACTGATTTTTCAAATTTGGCTTAACAGATCTTCAAATTTTCCATCTCCAATCAAAGCTCTTATTTGGGAGCCCACAAAAAATCCTTCCTTGATTTTAGCATCATTTACATGAGGAAATGTTTCCTTCAAATAATGAAACCCACCAACATTTTTATCCATCATCTTGACAAAGTTTTTGAAAAGCCCTAACTTTATGTGCAGTGGAGGCAGAAGGATCATGTCAGAGTTAACTAATGAGGGATGTACAACAATTTTTCTCTCCAGGAGTAACTGATTCATGCTTTAGTTATTCCTTCTTGACGTAATTTTTTTTTTGTCCCTGCTATCCTATCTGCACAAGAAACAACAAAATTTAGTATAGACCAGCTGCAAAGCTGATAACAAAGCAAAATTTCAAATCGCCACATATAATTCAATTGTATTTGTTATCCTGAATTTTTTCCAACATGATTTTCATATTTTCTTATGTTTCCTTCATTTTCGTTGCATAACCTAACGCCATAGAATTCTCCTTGTGCAAAATGACAGCCTTCAAACTAGTTCTCAAAGAGTCAATGAACAGTCTCCACTCAGTTGTTTATGTTCATGATCAAGCACATCCATAACAATGCAAATATTATTACAATAAACTAAATCATTTTCTTTAGAATAAAATCTGGAAAGCCTTTCTAGTGGTTACGAAAGAAACAAACTTTAGTATCATACTGAAGCAGATTCCAGCCTTAAGTCTAGAAACCAAAAGCTTGGCATGTTTTTGGACAGTTTCAAATCCTAAACAAGGCCATTTAAATCACCTTGGGTTAGAGATGAGCTTCACAGGAAAAGGTACTTACTTCAAAAGTAGGTTCATCTTGCTCCTCATTTTGAACTTTGTTAGCAGCCTAATGTTCAGAATCATCTTCTACAGTTAGATGTGTTGGAGGAGGAACTGGCCTCAAAAGAGATGGAAAATTTGGGTACTTTACTATATGTTTCGATTTACTACTTATTCCTTTTATATCTGTAATGCAGAAACAGCAGTTCGATGAATGATCTTGTGGTTCACACCACACAATGGATATGGCAAAGTTCACATGCTGAGAAACCATTTGCCCACTCTGTCAGACTTTTCACATGGTTCCAACAGCAGACATGAAGGGCCCATTTCTTATCTTGATCCCCCACTTTACAGCCAAAATATAGTGCATAATATTTTTTAACTAGTGGAGTCAAACTTCGTCGTTGAGGTTGAGCTTTAAATGTCAATTCCCCCACCCCCTCACACACACAACAGAAGTTACCTGGATGATTTACACACACCCATAGCATATTTACTCAGTATCTAACACAACACGCTTACACAGTACTGTAGATTACTAAACAAAACAGTATACAATCTCACTTAGTGCATAAACAGCGAACGTCCCAGCAATAGTGGCATGTTTATGGTTAGTCATGCCGTGTGATGCATCAGTCTACTGTCTGGCGCCTGCAAGAATTTATGATTTTGTTCATAACATGGGGGGGGGGGGGGGCCGGGTTTGAATTTTGTGACCGGGCGAGGGAGATTAACGGCGGGGGTTAAAAAATATTATGCACTATATTTT
>JAFIDM010009631.1:2099563-2201172 GCA_023159025.1 Thereuonema tuberculata
GGGGGGGGGGGGGGGGGCCCGGTATAGTATTTGGTACCTGGGCCTGGAATTTGATGTGGGGGGCCTGAATGGTAGATACATTATTATAATGAATGAGAAGGCTGAACATGCAAGAAAGAAATTAATAAGAGAAATTGAAAATGAAACGTACTTAATTGATAATTTTAAAATAAACAGGATAAAAAGATGGGAATAATCCGACAGTTTCGTAATTCAATGAATATTCATCTTCAGGTACGACACAAACATATAGGACAACACAAAAACATTTAGGACAACACATGGTGAGAACACATAGTGAAAGAGTGGGGAAAGTTTCTACTATCAATTTCTCTTCTTAACAAATTGTTATATTATTACACATATATTTAATATCTGCTATAATAAATTATTTAACAGATAAAATTTAGAACTAAAAATTTTGAATCCCCAACCCAAATTTTTTTTTTAATTGTAACTTTACAAGTTATTATAACCTATAAATGTTTTCCAATTATCTTTGTCTACAGTTTGTCTAGAAAACTAACATTTCTTATAACCAATAACACATTAAAAAAAAGATTGCTGATATTGTTTCAATTACATAAGTAGATCAATCTCATATTCCTCAGCAAGTCGATGCATTCTCTGTTTATTAACCACTGTTGTAAGGCAACGGAAGCTTCTGGCTCAGATCACTTCATTCCCACATGACTGCCAGCACACCGTTCACATAAAATCCTTTTTTCCTTATTATTTTTGAAAGCACTTATTATGTCTCTCTATATATAAATATAACTATTAAAAACATTCTGACCATCATAGGTAAAAAATTGTTCATGTAAGTGCACTTGAATCTATCTTTCTGCATCCACCAATTAAGATTGTGGAAAGACTAGTACTATAAAGACAAAAATTTATAAGCATTGGAAATGTTTCTCAGAACCAAGGGGATAAACAGTGTTAACCAGGAACATTATAAATATTCTTGTTAAAATGACATAAATCCTTTTCTCTGAAGTCTTGAGTATATAGAAAAAAGGAATACAGGATGAAAGCTTCACATATAACCTGGTTTACAGATGTGCAATGTTTACTTGTAAAATAAACCTTATTTAATCGAAAAGTAATTTATTTTATATATACGAAAATAGATCCAATGATTTAACTGATGAAAACAGAAACATTACACACACTTGATTTTTTTTTTCTTTTTTCTTGTTGATTTCTCAACTTGGTCTCAAGAACATCTCATATTAAAAAAATCTGAATTTCCCCTGCAACTTCCGATTTTTTAGGTTATTATTTTGTTAAGAAATTTGTGAAATGATTGCACCTGCAAAATCAACTATTCAACATTCCCATTGCTTCTCTGTTTGAACAAACCTCAGGATAAAATGGCTGAATGGTTTTTATTAAGTTTTCATAAAATTTAGAAGGGTTGCCCCATATTACAACTCCGTAGCAAAGATTTAAATGGATGAGTGACCAATATAAGTTTAGTAGTATTTGAGGTGGGAGAAAGTTTAATTTTCTAATAACACATAAGTTTCTGGAGACTTTATAAACAATTTTTTGAGTATGTAAATTCCAAGAAAGATCATGAGAAACATAGATTCCTAAGTATTTGAAGGAGGAGACCTCTTGTATTAGTGAGTTGCTGTAAGTGATAGCGAAGATTTTACTAGAAAGTGTTTTATTCTGTTGATAGAAGAACATGTATACTGTTTTGGATGTATTTAGTGTAAGATTATTTACAGAAAGCCAAGATTTAGGATGATATAGTGAAAGTTGGACGTCTTGTTTATGGGTCTTTTCCCAAGAAGCAAACATGGCCGCGCGGCCAGTAATTACTGGCCACAACGAAAATCGCGTCTCGTATGAAAGGCTCCATTGAAATCTATAGGTGGTCGCACGGCCAGAAGCGACCAAGCGGCCATGTGTGAAAGGCTCCACTGAAATTTATATAACGACGTGATCGCGTGTCCATGGTCGCTTCATGTGAAAAGACCCTAAGATTTTCTATGTTTTTGTTAGCAGAAAGAAGAGTTCCGTTGTCTGCATAGAAAATACATTCGGAGGAAGACGTTTGAATAAGATCATTTATAAATAAGTTGAAGAGAAAGGGTGAAAGGATGGACCACAGTGGTAAGTCCTTTGGGGTGGAATACCAGGAAGAAGAATATCCATTTTAAAATAAGCTGATACTGCCAGTCGGAGAGATATGAGGACAGCCAAGTTAGAGGAGAACCTCGAATGTCAAGATACTCTAATCTTCTAAGTTGAATGTAAACATTAATTGAATCACAAGCTTTTTTGAAATCAAGGAAGAGTCCTAATACAATGTTATTAGAGGCCATGTTCTCTGTAACAAATTCAGTAAGATCAATCAGTGCCTTTTCTGTGTTTTTTCTTTTCATGAAGCCGTGTTGTTGCTGTGCAATTCTTTTGATAGATGTAGCGGGAGAGTTTAGTATGAAAAAGTTTTTCAAATACTTTTGAGAAAGTATTAATAATACTTAAATTCCTTTTTGTTTCTTTAACAATCACTTTTCATATGCATGGTAACCTCATACATGTAGGAGGTAATGATATTAACAATAACCTTTTATAACATTTTAAAGTCTAAATCTTAAATAACTTTTAACAAAGCCAATGTTCATTCCATTTTTGATTTATATAAAGGATACAATGTTCTGACAGGACATGATTGGAAGGGATCAAGTCTCTAGTTCAATGCCTATATTTTTGACCTGCATTTACAACAGGTGCCTAATTGACTACTGTTAGCTATCCTCAATGGAATTAGTATTTATATTCAATATTGTTAATTCAAACATGAATCACTTATCTGAAGTTAAAGTTACTTCAATCATATGATTAATTGTTCCAGTTATCATATGTTACTATCAATTCTGTCAAAATTACTTTGCTCTTTCTTAATATTGCATTTAATATCCATTTGCATTACCGTATTAATATGTAACATTAGCCATATGCTCAGCTATGCATTGAGTATCAATTGACCATCATTATAATATATGGTCAAACAGTTAAAAACTTAATAAAATGTATTGCATTTAAAATTTAATTTTAATAATTTTATGTAACATTTAAAACTTACTTTTAATTATGAAATGAGGAGATATGACACAGAAACATGCATTAGTTACTATAATCTTTTCAGTCCATTCCCATCTCTTAAAATTCATTTGAAAAATGTATTTTTATTTAAAAACAAACCCCTAAGTCAATGCTCTTCCATAGCATACTTTTCATTACCAATTTTTGCAACCGAAAAAAATAATTAAATAATTCTGCATTACTACTATTCCATTCTATGCTTTTCTCTTTGAATCACAGATTCAAGGACGAAAATTTCAACTTTTTTGATGGAAGAAAGTCTCTTTAACCCTTCAGACCAGTGAGTTCCTTCCCTGCATATTCTCTCTGGAGGTATTTTTTTTTTATCTTTACTGATTACTACATTTTGTTCTTAGTGAAAATTATTTTAGAATATTGATATTTTTTTAATAGATTATGATGAACTTGATATATAAAACAGTTTATTTACCCTTTTTAGCTGAATTTCATCGTCACTTACAAGGAGTCGACATGGCCTGTATGTTTCAAATGTGAATGCCCTTTTGTGAGCTGAAAGTACACATGAAGTACTTCAAAAATATATATATACATGATGGGGCCAATGCTCTACAGATTTCGAGAAATTCGATGTTATTTTCATCGATTTTCAAGTGTTGCCTTATTAAGCTCAATGCTATCATAAGAAAGCAATTGTTAAAGTGGCATAACGGTAGCTCTCTCGGATGCAAAACTCAGGTTCTGCAGTTCGGATCCCGTGCGGGATGGAATAATTATTATTATTATTTTAATTTTTACTTTCTTCTTTGTTTTTCTCTTTTTTGCCTTCTTTCTTTATAGATAATGTAAGTTTTTTACGTTTAAATACAAACAGTAAAAGAGTATCGTCACAACATGATAATAAAAAAAAAGTTTAGTTAATTAAGTTACTAATTAATTAAAAACCAAAGTTAACGAGAATATTATTTTTTTACTTATCTTAAATTGGTTTTCTGTGTAATATTCATAACATAAACGTAAAAAACTTAAATTATCATAAAGAAAGAAGGCAAAAAAAAAAAAAAAGAGAAAAACAAAGAAGAAAGTAAAAATAAAAAAAATAAATAATAATTCCATCCCGCACGGGATCCGAACTGCAGAACCTGAGTTTCGCAGCCGAGAGAGATACCGTTACGCCACTTTAACAATTGCTTTCTTATGATAGCATTGAGCTTAGTAAGGCAACACTTGAAAATTGATGAAAATAACGCCATATTTCTCGAAATCTGTAGAGCGTTGGCCCCAACATATATATATATATATATTTTTGAAGTACTTCATGTGTACTTTCATCTCACAAAAGGGCATTCACATTTGAAACATACAGACCATGTCGACTCCTTGTTAGATTACGACATTTCATTGAAGTCGCCATGTTTAGCAAACAACTGGAGAGAAGAAAGAAGCTAAAAGCTTCTTTTTTTTTTTACTGGCTAAACTAGAGCATGGAAATTGAAATTCAACCAAGAAAATAAAAGCTTTATTGAGTGCCTACCAGTTAGTTGAAAATTACAGAATTAAGTAGAAATTAACAGTGGGAGGCTGCTAATTATCTAGTGCTGCAGAGAACATATCCCTATATGTCAATCCACCTGTGAGACAGACACATGAGAACATACACATGTAGACCTATTTTCCTTTCCAGCTTGGCTGAAGAAGCTTGCTTTGGGCAAGCAAAATATTCCCAGCTCTGTGTAATTTTTCTGTTTGCAACTTTATTTGCTTTAATTTGTTTTTTGCCTTTTTTCTTTTTCAGGTCTTTTGTTTTGGTTTTCCTGCCTTCAGTCTTTTATTATTTATAGTTGTAATTGTTACTTTTATTTTATATTTTTATCTTATTTTTTATGTTTTTATTTTTATTTATTATTCTATTTATTATTTTATGATTAGTTTTATCAGGAGTTCTGTTTTTTTATTTGTTTATCTTTTTATTTTTTCAGTTTTAATGCTTAATGTGATGACATTATTATTATGCTTTTAATGTTTATGATTACTCAGATTCAGCACAATAAATCAGATATGAAAACACTAGGTACTGACACATCAATTAACATCGAGCACTAACACTTATGTACTACCACTTTATTCTAACTGCAGATTCAGTGCAGTTTTTTTTGGTTTTTTTTTGTAAGAAAAGACATTTTTAAGTAATTTAATCTGCAAAGGATTATAACAGTAAGTAAATATCACTTATTCATTTATTGTAATATATTTCATAACTGTGTCAGACAGCAATGGACAAATTGCTAACAAAAACCTAGCATATACAAGGGCACATCAAAAAGTAATAAGACTGAATTTTTATTTAAATAATTAGCAACTTGGAAGTCAAATGCATACCACATGCAGGAAATGCAACCATAATTAAACATTACTGGGCGTCTGCGTCACGTTCACTTACATTGTTGTAGAATTGCAAGAATTCCAAGTTCATAGTGTTGATTTTCGCCTACAAGCTCAAAAATGGAGGCAACTTTAGAGCAATGTTATGCTATTAAATTTTGTGTTCATTTACAAAAATCTGGAACAGAAATGTACCATATGCTACAGTAAGCATTCGATGAAGCAGTAATGTCACAGTCAAGTGTATTCCGATGGCATAAGGAAATTTCCGAAGGGAGGGAAGGCATGAAAGACATTCAGAGAAAAGGTCGTCTGAACAGATCAGTAACTGAGGAGATCTTCAACACAGCAAAAGCTATCATTTATGAAGATAGTCAGATAATGCTTCGACAACTAACACAGATCATTCAGATATCATTTGGAAGTGCTCAAGTCATTGTTGTAGAGTATCTGAATATGAGTCTTGTTTACGCTCATTGGATCCCTCGGTTGTTAACATCTGACCATAAATTGCTATGAGTGGAAATTTGTACCGAATGGAAGGAACGGTATCGAATTCTAGGGTTCAATTTTTTGAAGAAAATCATCACAGATGATGAAACATGGATTTACCACTACAATCCCACCATGAAACAACAGAGTTCAGAAGGAAGAGTCCGTCCTCACCACCACCTAAAGAAGTTAAATGTGTGATTCAAATTTCATGAGCACATGAACTGATAGCGTCTGCATCTGAAAGCTGGATTTTTCCTTCATCACGAAAAAGCCAGACCTCACATTTTTCACCATGTCACCGATTTCATTCAAAAACACAATATCCAGGTCCTTCCCCACCCACCATACAGTCCAGATCTTGCTCCCTTTGATTTCTGGCTGTATCCTGAACTAAAGAAATCCCTAAGGGGTCACAGATTTACCAGCAATATGGAGTGCATCAATGCTTCGGAGGCAATTTTGAAGTGCCTTTCGAAAGAAGGGTTGCTGAAGGTGTACTGAAAATGGACTGAACGCTGAGACAAATGCATACAATGTAACGGAGAGTACTTTGAAAAAAAAACACACACACTGAAACTGATGAATAAACATTTAATTTGAGATACCAGTCTTATTACTTTTTTATCAGCCCTCGTATACTTTGAAATTTGCACTTTTTAAAAACCTTTGTAATTCTCAATCATTTGTATAAGGAATCAAACAAAAATTTCTGTAAGTGCTTTGTATTACAGGCTTCTGAACATTGTGACTGATAAAATTTCAAAAATGAAATGAGGGGGATCAACACCAGAATGCCAAATTTTTATTATAAAATAAATAATATACAGGGTTCTCAAAAATATATTCTCATAAAGAAAATATATTTTTTATTCTTTTTTGCAATATTAAGGAATAATATACACAACAATCGAAGGAAAAACTGTTGTTTTTGCATGTACTGGACAAAAGGTTGAGAGAAGCATTTGAAATATTCCATCAAAACCAAACCTAGTTAGCAATTTGTTAGAAAACTCCTGAATTTCTTAAAGACAACTGTTTTTTTTTTTTTATTCTAGTTAAGTCACAGCAGTGGCGCCCATCAAACATTCATTGCTGTAATGAAACTGGTGACAAAACTTTAGTAGCCATTATCAGGAGTCCCCAAAGAATAGTCCAGTAATCTTTCCGAAGAAGTTGGTATTAGCCATTTGTGTTCTGCAAGGATTTTGAAAATAAAACAAATGCCATCCTTACAAAGTAAATTGCTTTGGAAATATCATGGAGATGAATGAAACCGACAAGTGAAATTCTATGAGAGTTGTAATTCAGACATTATATGTGCAACCCAGCTTACTAACAAACATTATGCTAAGTGATAAAAATCTGCTTTTAATGAAATGGATCTGTTAACTATCAATATTGGAATAATGTCAACTTCACTGAAATATGTGGGCCGTTACGTAAGTCATGGCAACTATTTTTTATCTGTTAAACATATGACACCACTGCAATTCCAGAATACATACTTGAAAGCTTGTTGAATGTGCTTCTGATTGGCACCACTGACATGGTCTGGGTCAGTGAAGGAACGTCATTGGAGCAAGTGGAAAATACGTATTTGGAAATCATCGTTTCATAAGGCAATGCAGTGTAACCAAGAAAGAAAAAGGAACACAGGAATGCTCAATACATATTGTCTTTGTTTGCAAGCGTTTCCCATGCAACTGCAGCTTAAGTTTTGGAATCAAATCAAAGTCACATGGATTCCGGTCTGGCGAAAACAAAGGGTGTTCCATGACTTCACACCCCCCATCAACATAACAAAGCTTGTGAAGGGGCTGCCGTGTGACATGTGATGTTATTGTAAAGAATGTTGGCGTTAAACAGCAGTTCCCAAACACTGGCAACGTTTGGTGGACAATCTTGGAGATTACTTTGAGGGGTGCTAGCAACGTTTTGAGCATTCCTTTGATCCTTTTTCTTCCTTGGTTACACTGCATTGCCTTATTAAACGATGATTTCCAAATACATATTTTCCACTTGCTCCCATGCCATTCCTTCACTGACCAGATCATCTTAGTGGTGCCAATCAGAAGCACATTCAATAAGCTTTCAAACATGTATTCTGGAAAATGCAGTGGTGCCACATGTTTAACAGATAAAAAATTGTTGCCATGACTTATATAACAGTCCACATATATGAAGGCTATGCACAAACATATTTGAAAATTGTCACTTGGTGCAATATCTACGGCTACAAATTAACTGAACGTTGCTTTCTTCATTGAAATGTCACTGAAAAACCTACTTACATATTTTTAAATAATCTTATGTTAATAACTTCCTCTGGCAGTATGCAAGTGATTCTTTTAAAAAGATATGCACTACTAAAGCCAATACATGAGACCAAGTCTTGACTATCAAAGAACAGCTGTTTCACACTTATTGGAGATCATCAGTTAAGAATAGTCACTAGTAAAAAGTGAAATCTCAGTATGCAGGTTATCAGTAAATGTGCAATCATAATATCCAGCAATGGTTATCTAATTTCCTATCTGGATAACAGATTGGATGGTATGCTGCAATTTAATGGGCCTCTGACTTGTTTATGAGCAGTTATGTTTATTGAATGTTTATTTTTTTCCTATTTTTGCAAATCAAAAATAAATGTCAAATGTTCTCTCTGTAACTTTTAATATCGTCATGTATTGCCAAAACTTTACACTTTTCTTTATTACAAAATTGTAATAACATTATTGTTTTTATCAAGTAATTATTTTATTTAAAGATGACTGAATCGCTATTTTCTTTCTTCCTTTCTTTTTCTTTTTGTCAATCGAAACTCCAGGATTAAAAAAAATGTTTCAAAATTCATAGAGAAGCATAATTCAATTCTTCTGAACACAATTTATGTATCTATTTTTGTATAAATTAGAAGAGGGAAAAATAAGTATAAAATTTAAGAATGGTTTTACTTAAGAACGGCCATTCTTGAAGTGAGCCAATCAACATATTGGATTATTTTCATTTCGAAAGATAGCAGTTACATAAGTTTTCAACCATAATTGTATGATTTGAATGTAACAATAGATGATCATAATCCACAAATACATGGATTGGATTATCAATGCATCACTGGTTCTGGAAAGTTGTACAATAATTAAATTATATTAATGACAAGAATATATGATGTAAATGAAAAGTGCTACTTTTAAAAAAAAAGTTTCATGAATAAGGACTCGGAAGATGTTTTATACCGTTGTGACATTTACATTTTCAGCATATTTATTACTTTTTTTAGTTTCTTTAATTTATAATGCAATGCAAGTTTGGTTACTACCAGAAATGCTTTTCTGTGGCCAGGCAATAAGTAAATATTATTCTCAAAAATGTACTTCCTTCATCTTATTAAAACTGATGTATGTTCTTTAATGGTAATTTTTCTTATTATTGTTAAATGAACAATATTTGTTTATTTTAATAAATGGTTTGATAGAATTTCCAATATGGCTCTCGTAATGTCTAGTTATTTGTTGTTTGTTCTTATTATTTTTTATTTTTTTTTAATGGCTTGTAGAGGAAAAAAAAATCCCCAACCTCTAATATAACAAAAAGTACAGATAATAGATATATTGTAAATTTCATATTATCATAAAATGATGTTCTATCAATGAAAAAACTCCCTTTATTCTTTAAATAACTCCATTACAATATATTGAATTCCTTACTGGAATTCTTTCTCAGGCAAAATTTGAAGTTACAATGCAAAAAAATACATATTCTAAATACAATGAGTAGTTAGTTTAATAGTTCATTGAATATTAGGATAATAAAATAATAATAAAATTCCGTATAATTAAAAATGATTGTGAAATCATTTAGCAATAATTTGTTTATTCTTTATCTAATATTAATTATTCCCGGGTCTGGTAGCCCAGTGGTTTAAACTCTGGGCTGCAGACTAGACGTTCAATTCCTGGGGTGGTTAGGAATTTTCCCTTTTCTCCTCCAGACAAACCCTAGGGTTCACCCAGCCCTCTGTCAAATGGGTACCAAGTTTCTTACTCAGAGGTTAAAGGTGATCGGGCATGAGGCTAACCATCCGACCTCAACTAGTCTCATTGGTCGAGCCTAAACTTCCAGCGATCCCAACAAGCCGCATGGCCTATTACAAGTTGTTGGTTTTTTTTGTTTTGTTATATATACTGCTGGCCATTAAAAGTGCAGCACCAGGAAGGATGCATCTGATCGATCCGAAATGTGCATGATGCATAGATCATGGAAGCCCTTGTAAATGATTAGCAGCGCAGCACATATGCAAATAATTCTTCTTAATCCTTTCGCTCCTTACTGGAGCATAAGGCTTCTGTGAGCTTCCTCCATCTCACACGGTTAGCAGCCATAGGTTTAACTTCATTCCAGGATTTTTCGTAGCCTTCCACCTCCTTAAGTATGGTTCTTTGCAATGAACTCCTCGGGCGTTCCACCCTCCGATGATCTTGTGGGTTCCATTCTTCAGCCTGCCATTCAATGCTCTCCACTGGTTTCCTGAGGGTATGTCCAATCCGTTTCCATTTGCGCCTTTGGACTTGCGTCTCTATTGGTTTCTCGCCTGCAAGATCCAATACAGCATTATTGCAGATTTTAGATGGCCAAAAAATCTTTAAAATTTTCCGAACATACCTGTTGATAAATGTCTGGAGCTTGCGCCTAATGGCGTTATCGGATAACCAAGTCTCAGAGTTGTAAAGGAGCACTGCTTTAACATTTGTTCTATATACATTTAATTTTGTTTTTATTGAAATGCAATTGTTTCTCCATATTGGGTAAAGTTGAGCAAATGCAGCATTTGTTTTGCATATTCTGTTCTTTATGTCTTCTAATGTTCCTCCAACATTAGTAACAGTGCTTCCAAGATATACAAAGGTGTTCACTTGTTCTATTTTCTGGCTCTCTATTTCCAATTTCTTCCAGATTCTGGGGTTGATGCGGAGATCTTTGGTTTTTGCAATATTTATTTTTAATCCAGCGGCTGCAGATTCCTTTTGTAAAAGTTATCTTTTCTTGAACATCAATAAACCCTTGTTCCAGTAAGCAGATGTCGTCTGCATAGTCTAAATCTTAAAGTATCATACAAATTCCCTTCTTTGATATTTTAACAAAGGATTTCCAGTCCTTTGGTATCTTTTCTTGAGCCCATATGTTTTGAAAGAGTTTCAACAGCAGCTGAGCTATTATATCTACATCTGCAGTGAGTATTTCAGGACATATACCATCTTTACCTGCTGCCTTTCCTTTTTTTGTTTGTTTAAGAGCTAATATAATTTCAGAAAGGGTTGGTAATTCTTCACTTAAGTCAATATTATCAGTATTACGATACTGACTCCTCCTTTCCTCATTGTCAGCCCAATCCACCCTTTCATCTGGCGTTTCTCGGTTTAGTATTTCCCTGTAAAATTCTTCCCATCTCTGCATCTGGCCATCTTCATTTGCTAAGAGATTTCTTTCTTTACTACGTATATGGCTTGCAGTTCTCTGATTATTTCTGTGTGATAGCCTTCTAGTAATGTGATATAGTTGAACGTGTGGATGAACATATAAGAGCCTTCAGAAGGAATAAGAAAAGTATTTCAGATTGGACTGCCACAGCCTTAACTTAAATCACAATCCTGACCCTCTTATCAACATCCTTTATGAGTCTCAGGATGAGACTGAAAGATTGCTTTTGGAATCCTGTTTTTATCAATTGGAGTAGGTGTTAAAAGTAAATGAGATTTCATTTGGTATTTTTAAAAAATACATGGATAAGAACAGGAATCTGAAAGTGAAACTAAATTTAGTGTAAGTTGGATTAATTTATCTGTTTGTCGTTTTTATTTCACGTTTGATTGTTCTCATTGTTTCTTGCTTTTGTTGTTTTGAATTTGTAAAGTATTATTATTCATGTTTTGTTAACGTTTAAGTATGTTTTGAATTTGCAAAGTATTGTTATTCACATTTTATTTCTTTCTTTTTTACTTATTGTTGGTCGTTTTTAGAAGGAGAAAGATAGTTATCTCTTCTATATGATGTTAATATCCCTTGATAAAGATTTTTGATTAAAAAATCTAAAGATTGGGTGAAGAAATGTGTTGTTGTAATGTCTGATGATTATATTTGAATAATACAGCTATCAAATCATTAAATGATAGTTTACTTGCTTTGGGTGAAATACCAATCAAGAAGAAAAGTATTTGAACATCATTAAACAATTTTATTATAATGTCTGGGAGAAAAGACTTTGTTTCAATGAAAATAGATGAAAACAAGTGTCATGTTCAAAAACGACTCTTACAATGTACTGTTAAAGAGGCTTACATGCTGTTAAAAACTCATCATCAGGAACTAACCGTAGGATTTTCCAAATTTGTTGAACTACCACCCCAAAAACTGTGTATTCCCAGGATCCATAAAGTGTGCGTATATTTACAACAATAGAGTATTAAGCTTATGATCAGTGGCTGCAGGATCAAGGAAATGACTGCAGAAGAAAATGTTCAGCAAATTTTGAAAATATTTTCAGCTTTGAATGGTATGGGGTGCCATTGAATTGCAGTTACGCTTGGCCTAGTACACATTCCTTTAGATGAATTTTGGCACCATGTTGAAACTGCATGGACTGAAACACCCCATATGCACATCCAACATCTCTTCCTCTCTATGCCGGGCCTTATAGCAGAAATTATTGCCAATCATGATGGCTACATGAGATACTGCTTTCTTTGCATTCTGCAAGTAGCATCGAGATGTAATTGTAATCATTTCACCCTTGTACTAAATATGGCTTTGATAGTGTTGCACTTTTAATGGCCAGCAGTGTATGTGTGTGTAAATATATATATATACGAGCTGTGCCCCGCGGTTTCACACGTATTAAATTCGTCTCTTCTCGATAATGTTCGGTTCTCGTTGTACAGCAAAGCCTGCCCGTCGCCACCGCTGCACCCGTTGGTTGATGTTTATGTTTACTGCTCCACTCCTATTGGCCGTATTGTGATGTTATATAGCCTATAACCTTCCTCAATAAACAGATTATCTAATGCAAAAAGAATTTTTCAAATTGGACTGGTAGTTCCTGAGATTAGCGCACTCAAACATACAAACTCTTCAGCTTTATATATTGTAGTATAATATATATCTTTAAATTAACTTCTTTTTTATTTATTTTTTTACTTAACTTCATTTTTTCCAGCAGCAATAACTATAGATTTATAAGTTCCTTTGAATATGTTCTAAGCTATTTTCTATTATACTTTTGTTTTTTCATTTCTCCTCAAATGTTCAGAGAGGCACTGCTAAATCAACTTCCAATTCTCAATAAAGTAAATACTATTAAAAGAAATTCAATTTAAATTTTATAATAGACAATATATACATTTGCAACCCTATAATATATTTTGGCATGACAGTTTTATGTAAATATATTTTTTTCAATTCTCTGCAGTTAGGTCGTTTTTTCTTAAAATCTGGTTAATTTTGTGTTACATGCAGTGTCTAAGTGTGCTCTTCTTACGAGGGTTGATAGAACAAAAGTTCAAATAATAATAATAATAAATAGGGATGGACGGGACCCGATATTTCGGGAAATTTTCGGGAAAATTATAATCCCGTTTATCGGCCGGGATTTGCTTTACTTCAGGATTTCTTTGGGACGGTATTTCGCGATTTATTTAAATTCAACAAAAGGCTTAATAATGCTGGGATTATTAATCCTGGCAACTGAAAACTACAATAAATCATTGAGAAATACTCTGGACTATTTATTTTCCTTCTACCTCCCAATATTACATCAACAACAAAGTGTTTTTGTCATAGCGTTAACGATCGACTGGCGAAACCAATAAACAACAGACGACGGCCTTCGTGATTTCGACTAGCGACAGACATAAAAATGTTTTTGCTTGTTATTATTATTGTCATCCATATCAAGTTTCAAAGCCCAAACAACTATTTCCCATTTACTGAAGGAAGGACAATCCCGTCCCGATTTTCGGGAGGGAAAAAAAAATCCCGTCCCGTCCCGACCTAAAAACCCAATCCCGTCCATCCCTAATAATAAATCATAATAATGATTATTACTATATTATTTGTATAAATAATATTTTTTCTGTAATCAAATATACACACCTGTTCAGATAAGTTTTTAATTTACACTACAGATTATTATTTCTGTTTTAGATGTTACAAAATTTAATAATTTTTTTTTTAGCAAACTCCTAACTGCACTTACAGTCATAAATTAAAGTAATGGAGAGAAAACTTTTTCTATTAATAGAACTGGAGATCAGACTTCATTAGAAAACAACAATGTACTTCTCTATACAAAAAACGTTTCCCGACATCTTTAAATTATGTAAAAGAAAAAATGAAAAATTGAAAACAAAAATCATTGAAATGAATAAAAATTATGCAGATATTTGGTATAATCCAAGTAAACAAACAATATATATAAAATATACTATTTTATATTTTCTTTCATATAAAAGACATCCTTTCTTTCACATTACTTTTTTTTTACATATATTATGCTTTTATCCAATCTAATATAAATGATACAGCAAAAAATAATTCAACTGAAACAAATAATTAAAATTTTAAATAAAGCAAATAACATATAAACAAAAATTTGAAATTAATACTAAAAACACTATGCATTGATTTAAATAATTAGAAAGAATTATTAATTAAGTTGTGGCGTTTTTGAACTAAAAATTAATCTGGAAGCTAAAGTTTTAGTGTAATCTATAAATTCTATTTTAAGAAACTTTTTATGTGTATTGTACGATACATTTGGAAGGTTAAATGAAACACACAGACAACCTTTCATCTATAAATTCTAATTAAGAAAACTTATTTAGTAACTTAAAATAAGGAAAAAAAAAAAGTAAAATTTCCTTGGAATAACCCCAAATCAATAATAGTTAGAGAAAGAAAAACAGATTCAAGGCTGTATTGAATAAGACTGAAATAATGTCTTAATTTTTGAGTATAAAATAAAAAAAAAAATATTAAAAATTTGGTTAATAATTACCAAACAATAATTATACAGTTAATACCAATTATTTAAATTAATATTAAGTTTTTGATAGCTTATTAGTTTAATGTATCTATAATTGCATTGACATACAACATTCAATATGTTTTAAAAAAAAAAAGAAAGAAAGAAAAATTATTAAATTTTTGTTTAATATATTTATCTAATTTATATATTTTGTGATACAAAATTCTGCAATGGATTATTATAATAATAATAATCATAATAATGAAACAAGTGGTTTACCTTATTATACTATAGTTTTATATATTAGTTCAAGGCATTGATCTTTCATTTCAGCAAACATGTCAATTATTCTCTCTCTCTTTGAATTCGGGAGTTTTACTTAGTTTCAAAATTGCAGCTCTTTCTCTACTGCCAGTGTTCCCAGGTTGGATAGTCTGTTGTTTGTCGTGAAGGAGGCTTGAGGTACCAGATCAAAATATTGGGTATATCTCACACTAGAGTGCGAAAATCCCTAAAACAATGAGTTTATCCAACATGTTTTGACTATTCAGAGTACTTATTGCACGCTTAGTAGAGGCTGTTGTAATAGGTATATGCTCAATAACAACTTTAATAATTTTGTTATTTCCTTCTATACAATCTGAAGTTCTTTGCTGAAAATATATACAAGTAGCTGCGGAGGTCTGACAAATTTATTGCCCTCGGATATTAATTAATTCGTTCTTGAGCTGATCAACAACAAATAGTTTCAAGAATAAACTGACTGAAGATTCAATTTTTTTCTGGGGAAAATCTGGTTTATAATGCTGAAATCTGGTCTAATTTTGAGAAGTTCTATAAATGAAAGACTTCTATAATTTTCAAATCTGTGGTCAGATTGAACCAGTATTAAGTCCAGAATTTCTTCTTCAATTCGGAGTTATAGGAAACAGTTCTGAAGTGAGGTCAGAGCATTCTTTTTCAATGTCTGCAACTATATTATTCTATCTCAGTGCCTTAATATTTGCCATTGCTACTTTATCCTCAGGTATGCAGATTACATCTGAATCCATTTTTGCCTGAAGAATACTAAACAAATGATGAGTATAAATAAAAAATTCTGATGTAAAAAAGCAAGAACAAAAACTGATGATTTTCCAAAATGTTGTCTAAACCAATTGCTGACTGAATGGATTCAGAATCCCAGTCACTTGAATCTAAAATATGTAACATTGAGTTCTTTATAATGTGTTGTCACAATCACAACAGCCTGTGAATGGTAGGTAAACTTTGGAGGAGGTGAAAACCTTATTCTCAGAGAAGCTCTGATCATTGTGTTGAATGGCTAAAGAACCAATGAAAGGATGTTAAATTACAAATGAAAAGTTTCCCTTCTTTTGTCTTTGCTGCAAATAGCAGAACTAAATTAAGCTCATGTGCTTAACAATGGAAAAAAATTGCAAGGGGATATGATGTCCTAAAAAGTGCTTATACTCCCCCACTGTAGCCCCACATCACAATAGCAATTTTAATTAAATGCAAAAAATGTAGTAATTGTTTTAACTGGCTCAAACTGACTTTGTCTAAACAACTGCATTTCTTATCGCTGACTTCAAGAAACCACAGTCTCTAGTAAAGAAAATATAGCAAGCTGCTTAGTGAAGAAAGACAACATGAAGAAGACAAAAAGCACAAAATTTCAGAGATGATTGTAAATCCATGTCTAACACAGGTTGCTTGATATACAGACATCCATTCATTAAAATAAACTCCAGTGCTCAGAATTCCATGAAAGATTCAAGCCGTCTTGTGGTTCTTCTGATAACAAGAATGTTGTTTACATGCCAGCAAATAAATCAGATAACATGGGATCTTCAATAAAGCAGTGATCCACAGTGAAAAGTTATTTGATTCTTTTAATGTCATTTTAATGAATCTTCACATAAATTTCAGAAATTTCGTAGGCAAGATAACTAACAGAATGAATAAAAAAAATTCTAACGCTGTGGCCACAATGTGTTTATGATTGGATATTTGATTTAAATGGCAAATCTTTTTTGTCAAAAGAAATAAAAAAAATAAATAAAAATAAAATTAAAATTAAAATTAAATGACAATGCAGAAATAAGTAAATGAACTGAAAGCACCAGTGTAAAAACAAAACTAATGTATAGCAAACAATGTACAGAAAAGTACACACACTAGCCAAAAAATTATGAACCTTTATTAATACCGAGTAGGTCATCCTTTATTACATATTTGATGCAGCATTAATTCTAAAAGATGCCAAGATCATTTAGATAGCCAGTTTAGCAGAAACTTTTCTACTGCTCTCCTGCCTATGCGCTTTGGCCAATATGTGTATAAAAGTAAAATATTTAATAGTGTAAAAAAGTAAGTATTACTCAATAATGCATAATTATGAAGAAAATATCTTTGTTTACAATAGAAAATAGGACAAATAAAAGCAGAGAACAATTGTGAACCTGTTACTAATCCATAAGTTTAAGAAAATTGGAAACAAATGAAATAAATAAAAGATCTAACAGTGAAATACGAATAAATTTGAAGATACTGGTTCTGTTGCAACAAACTATGCTGCAAAAGGATCACACGCCACAATCACTACCGAAGAGAGTCGACACATCATTGCTGAAGTGCTGGTGAAAAGTTCGAAAAAGTCAATATGAAATTTGTCTGGTGAAACAGGCATTGCAAATGCGTCAGTGCAACATCTTATTAACTCCCCGAACTTAAAGTAATATCGCCCTCAAAAGAGTTCACACACTATCTGAGGATGATCCGGACTGAAGGACTGAGTTCTGCACCATCCTGCTAGATGAACTGCAACAGGACAAGACACTGTTTGATCGAATTGTGTTGACAGATGAGGGAAAATTCCATCATGGATCTGACACAACACCTACTACTGGTCAGATTTCAATCCCCATGAGATGGTATCATAACAGGTTAATTCGCCAGGAATTACAGCATGGCCTGGAATTTCTTCCAATGGCATCATGGGAATGTTCTTCTCTGATGACAGTGAAGGGTGAACGCTACTACCGCACCTCCCAGTATGTGTACTGGACATGAACAAAATGCTGTGGCAACAGGATGGGATACTGCCTCATTATCAGAATAATGTTTGTGTATTCCTCAATCAGATGTTTGCCAGACACCAGATCACCAGATCTCACATCCACAGATTTTTTTCCTATGGGGATATGTGCATGAACAGGTCTACACTCTCAAACCACAACACCTTCTGGACCAGCAGGAAAGCATTGAGGTCGAAGTTTACTCCACTTTGATGGAGAAGGAGGTCTGCTGCAGTGACGCCACACAACTGCAGGACTGCAAAAACGCTGACAGTCTTCTGTTTGAGCATCTCTGTGATTAGATGTTCATTGATAGATCATTGCATTGCTGCAACTGTTTGCAAAATTAATCAGGTCATCTGAATGTTGCTACCATATACAAAATTGACCTGGTCCAACTAATACACACTGGATTATTAGTTTTTCAAAAATGAATGCATTATTTCGATACCCTCAATGAAAAATATTGTAACTCAAAAAACATCATATTTATGTTATGATGTTTTTTGGACAATATCTTTGATAACCTTAAATATTCAATGGCTACCACATGCCTTGTAGTAGTTGCATACTGTGAACATACTTAGGGAGTCTTGTTTATTTATTTTAAATCCTTATATTTGGTAGATATTTAAACTTATTTTGATGTTCTTGAAAATTGCTGAAATTGAGTTACAATGTTTTCATTGGGGGTATTGATTTATTCTGTTAACTTCAATTTCAGTGTCAACTTATAATGTAAAATCATTATTCCCAGACATGCTAACAGAGAAAAGTTTGTATTTATTTAATACATACTAAATTGATCAAATTAATTATAGATTTACCTGAAATCGGAAAAATTTCCTGAAGTACATCTTTTCACCTGATAATGTAGAATAGCTGACAGCACAAACAAGCCTAAAAATATTAATGTAAGCAACATTAAAATCAATGTATCTAAGCTTGAGATTTGTAATTCTAAAATAAGCAAATTATGCAAATATCAGAAACATTTAATATAAAGGACCAAACACACAAAGACAAAATAGATATAAATAAATAATTTCATAATAAATAACATTACATGTTGCAAAGGTTCTATCCTTTGTTGTCAGATAATCATAAATAAATATGGAAAAGAGAAACAGGCTCGGAATTGAATTTAAATATAACAATAATTTAGGATAACAATAAATAGCAAATATGACAACAAATAATCACCGTATAATTGTATTACAGCGCATTAGATAAACAATTATCTGGATATAAACATAACAATAATAAGTCTTAGTAATTAAAATAAAAACGAGGGCCGTTCAGTAATGAAACACATTTTTTTCCTTGGCCAATATTTGATGAAAAAATGTGAAATTTCCTGTACAGTATCTTCAAACATTCCCGCACTTTCTCAAATTGTTTAATCATTCTCTGCTGTGCAGCAGCACTGTAGGTAGTGTTCCAGATGGCGTCTGTGAATGAGATGCGTTCCAAACAAAGAGCAGTTATTGAATTTCTTTTGGCAGAACAGGAGACCGTGACAAATATTCACAAGCGCTTACAGAATGTCTACGGAGACCACGCACTTGATAAAAGCACTGTGAGTCGTTGGGCGAATTGTCTGTCGTCATCGGAAGAAGGAAAAGGGAAGCTGTCTGATCTCCCATGCTCTGGCCGGCCACACACAGCTGTGACTCCTGCAATGTTGCAACGTGCAAGAATCAACTCAGAAGCCTACGTCAAGACACTTAAGAAACTGAGGAAACAATTTCAGCGTGTTTGTGGCCACAAAGACATGAAAAAAATTCTCCTGCTCCACGACAACGCCAGACCATACTCAAATCTGTATACCCATGAGGAGATCACAAAACTTCACAGGACTGTTCTCGCTCATCAACCCTACAGCCCTGATCTCGCACTTTCGGACTTCTACCTATTCGGACCTCTAAAGGATGCAATCTGTGGCAAGCGATATGGCAACGATCAGGAACTTATGAACACAGTAAGAAGTTGGCTGAGGCACAGACCATTAGAGTGGTACCGTCAAGGCATACAAGCTCTGACATCTCGGTGGCATAAGGCCAGAGACTTGAACAGAGATTATGTTGAAAAATAGTTTTTTGTAGCTAAAGAATTGAGGAACAAGATGATATATTTAAAACTGTAATAAAACAAATCTACTTTGATTTCAGAAAAAAAAATGTGTTACATTACTTATTGAACAACCCTCATAGATTCTTTATCAAGCAATCCATCTAAAGTAGCAAATTTATATACTGGAGGAGAGGGTGAAAAATAAAAACTAAGCACATTCCTGTGGATGAATACAACAGAACCATCTTTACCATTTATTTGTTTGAAATGGCACTATTTGCTGAGTTGCTGGAAGTCCTTTGATTTTTCTCCAGCACTCAACTCCTCTTGCAGCTATTCCTCCATTGTTAGGTGTTTCATTTAAAGAAATGATTTACTTACAAGGTGAGAACATGGCTTGTATAACATGGACTTTAATGCTGTTTTGTGAGATGAAAATACTCATGAAGTACTTCAAAAATATACCAAGGTTTGGGGTCCCACAACTTGCCATTTTCAAGATATGTAATTTTTTGGAATGCTTTTCCCATGTTAGCTAATTAACTTCCTGTCTAAGCGGAAGGTCCCTTGTTCAAGTCTGCTACCTGACGACTTGTTTTTTTTCTTTTAACTACCTTTTTTTTTTATGTCAATGCAGTTTCTTTTTCTTTTCTTTTATTTCTTTTTTTTTTTTACCTTTTTATTTTTGTCCTCCTTTATGTTTCTGCTTCTTTCTTTTTATTTAATTTTTTTTTCTCAGGCAAAAATAAAAATACAATTTAAAATATATAAATATCTTTAATTTTTTTAAATTAAAAGTAATTTTAATTTAGAAAAATAAAACCTACAAATCAATAGATTTAGGTTTTTTTTCCTGTATTCTCCTTTTTCAGTAATAATAGAGCTGTCCTTTTTTTTTTTCTTTTTTTTTTATTATTATTGGAAGTAACTGAAGAAAGAGATAAAAATTCTAAGATTATTATTTTAAATTTACAAATAATACAAATAATTTTTATAATAATAGTAATAATAATAACATGCTTCCCACACTTTACAAACTCCTGACCTCCTGCCTTGCAGACAAAATTTACATACACATCGAGACACATAACATTCTCTCCGAACAGCAGAAGGGCTGTCGTAGGAATTCCCACGGTTGTAAGGAGCAAGTCCTTATTGACTCGGTAATCCTGCGGCAGGCGCGTGCGAAAAATAGGAATTTACACATCGCATATATGACTACAAGAAGGTATTTGACTCACTCCCCCATTCCTGGCTTTTAAACACTCTTCAGCTCTACAAAGTACACCCCAAGATCATGGCATTCTTAGATGCCACGATGAAGAGTTGGAACACAACGTTACACCTACGCACCTCCAACACTACAGTCCCCATTCCCATAAGGAGAGGTATTTTCCAGGGATACTCTTTGAGTCCTCTTTGGTTCTGCCTCGCCTTGAATCCATTAAGCCACATGCTAGACAACACAAAACACGGTTATAGGCTTACCTCAGGCACTCTGACACCATACAAAATCACATACTTACTCTACATGGATGATATTAAACTCTACGCCACAAACAACGCACAACTTACCAATTTACTACAAGTCACAACACAGTTCACCAAAGACATTGGGATGGAATTTGGAATTGACAAATGCCGCAAGCTACATATAACAAGCGGGAAGACTTCAAATTTGGAGGGTTTTGAACTGGACCATGGGTTGGCCATCCAATCCATGGAAGAGACCTACAAGTATCTGGGCTTCCAGCAAGCGTGCGTCATTGACAACGCAAACATCAAAAACGCACTCAAAAAAACATACCGTGCTCGCATTCACAACATCCTCAAAACACAACTTAATGCCAGAAATAAAATTAAAGCCATCAACACTTTTGCCATCCCCCCACTAACATATTCGTTTGGCATAATTCCATGGACAAACACTGAACTCGAAGCACTACAACGCATAACACGCATTACATTCACGAAACACAACATGCACCACCCCAAGTCCGCTACGGAAAGGATGACTCTTCCCCGCAAGGAGGGAGGCCGAGGACTCATCAATCTCTTCACCCTATACGAAAAACAAGTACACACACTTAGGGAACACTTCCACCAAAGAGCACAACACTCCTCACTCCACTCAGCCATTGTCAAGGCTGACACACACCTCACATCCCTGGACCTCGCAAACCCTTCTCTAACACTCACCACCCCTGACACCCACACACAGCAGCTGCATGAATCATGGGCTCGTAAGGAACTCCACGGCAGACATCGCCACGAACTCAGCCAGCCCCATGTCGACATGGAAGCGTCGAACAGATGGCTGACTAGTGGTGAGCTGTTTGGGGAGACCGAAGGGTTCATGATCGCGATACAAGACCAAGTCATCCCCACACGCAACTACAAGAAACACATTCTACACAACGCAGACACACACGATGACAGATGCAGGAAATGCCACACTACACATGAAACGATCGACCACATAATATCAGGCTGTCCCCTTCTGTCCCAAACAGACTACCTCCACCGACACAATCAGGTAGCGTCGATCGTTCATCAACAGCTAACACACAAACACTCACTTATTAAGAACACGGTCCCATACTACAAGTACACACCACAAAGTGTACTAGAGTCAACCTCACATAAGCTGTACTGGGACCGCCCCATTCACACAGACAAAACTATACATCACACCAGACCTGGCATCACACTTGTTGATAAGGTCAACAAGCAGACCTATCTTATTGATATTGCAGTGCCTATCAGCAAGAACATGCAGAAAACTCACACAGACAAGATCAGTAAATACACCGATCTAGCATGCGAGCTCCAGAAGCAGTGGAGGCAGGACCGACTATGTGTTGTGCCCATCGTCCTGTCTGCCACTGGTCTGGTGCCTCACACTTTGCACCACAGCCTCAGCACACTAGGACTTCATAAAAACACTTACGCACAACTCCAGAAGGCTGTGGTACTCAAAACAACACGCATAGTTAGGAAATTTATAGACACAAGCACCCATCCCTCACTATTCTTCCAAAAATTTTTTTTTTTTTTTTTTTTTACACTTGGCAATATGTGCTTTGGTCCTTGACCCGCCATATTGTAGCTGGGGAAACCCATGGTTTGAAACTTTTTCGAGATAATAATAATAATGCTGGAGAAGAAGATATAACAATGAATTATATGAACATTATAATGATATAAATATGGAGACACATGTTAAATTAATAAGGTTGAGATGGTTAGGACATGTGATAAGAATGAGCAACAATATGAAAGTTAAGAAAGTTTACAATGGAAAGCCAGAGGGTATAAGGGCTAAAGGAAGATGGATGGAATGATATAAAGGAATTTGGAATTACAAATTGGAAAAAAAAAAGGCGGAAAACAGAGAAAGATGGAAGAGAGCTCTGAAGGAGGTTAAGGCCCTAATGGGGCTGTAAGACCAAACCATAATAATAATAATAATTATAATAATAATGAAAAAGAACTAGAAAAAAATCACACGTTATCAAGACTTAAAAATCGAGGTTCAACGATTATGGCACAAGTCGGCAGTGGTGGTTCCAGTGGTTATCGGCACACTGGGTGGTATACCAAAAAACCTTGGTAAGCACTTACAACATCCAAATATCGACAAAATCTCCATCGGTCAACTCCAAACAGCCGCACTGCTTGGATCAGCACATATTTTGCGCCGATACATTACGACATCCTACCAGGCCGGGGGATAGTCATTGGACTGTATCCGGGAGCTTCGAGATGTCAGCAACCTGGCAGGTCCACGGGTGGTCGATAGTGAAAATCTTCGTCTTCGCGGGGTCCGAGGACACTGTGTAAGGCGAAGAAGTGCTCTGCACCCCAAACCAGACTCCCCCCCCCCAATCTAAGGTGTTAAGCGGACCGTGCCGATGGATGGATAGCACTGGGGTTATAGTGTCTTCAACGGTGCCTCTAGGAAACCAGGCCGAATCCTTGAGTAAAAAAATGGCCTTCCCTGCACATGGCGGCTCTCCGCAGGGTGACTGTTTGCTTCCCCCGTAACAATGGAGGGCTCTGAAGAAGAGATCTCCAAAGACATCCCTATCTAGGGCACTAACGAGGAAGCTAGCTTCCACGAAACTTCAGAGAGGGACGGTATACACCGAAACCTCCAGAGGAAATGTGGAATGGATCAGGAAACTCCTGAACACATTCTATGCTTCTGTCCAGCTTTAGCTAGGAACAGATGGGAGATCTTTGGTAGATTTCGTCTTACCACTGAAAACATCTCCACTTTTAATATTAAGGTCATTTTGTCTTTCTGTAAATCTACAGGACTCTTTATGACCACAGAAACTCAACCCTATGTTGAAGAATAATCATTGACGTCATCATTGTTTTATGAGGGGACACAATGGACCCAAACATGTGGTCTGAGTGACCAAACGGCAAATAGCCAACCCTCTATATATCCTTATCCTTATCCTTACGACATCCTAGATTCTTGGGAAGAATTCAATGCATTTGAAGGCCAACACCAGCTAAAGAACTGGCAGCTGTGATACACATTGTTTTGTGCATAATAATAATAAAAATAATAATAATAATAATGCATCATCCTAAATCCGCATTTGACCGTCTGTACATATCATGAAGGGAAAGGGGTAGAGGACTATTAAACATTTCTAGATTATGCCAAATACAAGTACAAAAACTTAAGAGACTATTTCTTAAAATCTGCAAAGATTTGTTTCAATTGCATCGCATCTATTGAAAAACTATACTCCTCTAAATTTATGTCAGATAAGAGCGCCATGTAATCCAGTTTCTCTTGGGGATACAATAGATACTTGGAAAGGAAAAGGTTTTCATGGGAAATACCCTACAGTGTTAAACAAAGATCTGGCGACCAAGAGTCTTTCGATACAATACCTCACGAGTGGCTACCTTCACCCAGAAACACAAGGATTTATTAATGCCATTCAAGATCAGGTAATAAACACAAAAAACTATCAGAAGTTTATTACCAAAGTATCAGATGATGACTCTTGCTGAAAATGCCATTCATTTTCTGAAACCATTGACAACCCACTAAAACAAACCACACTAAAACAAAAACTGAGTGCACTTGCAAAAACATTACAAAGATACAAACAATGCACTATGCGCAAACAACAGAATAACCCTTTCCAATACAATGAAAAAACAAATCTACAGATCCCTTTCATCTCCCTATACTATACGCAATGCAAACACACCCACCAGCGAGACATTCCCTGAATACTGATCATCTCTATGGTCCAATCCCATCCCCCACAATGGTAAAGCACCGTGGATCACGGAGGAACAACAACTCACTGAACACTTACCATACATGTCCTTCCATGAGATTGCTCTCGCAGACATACAGACAGCACTAAAACATGCACACAACTGGAAGGCTTCTGGCAGACAGTGTCCAGAACTTCTGGATGAAGAGGTTCCCGTCCCTGCATGGGAAGCTAGCGCTTACACTAACTGACATAATCTAACAACCAGAACATATGCCTCTTTTCCTCACACAGGGTGTCATGTACCTACAGAGCAAGAACACTAAAACAGCTCACCCTGCAAACTACCGTCCAATCACTTGCCTCTCCACACTTTACAAACTCCTCACCTCCTGCCTCACAGACAAAATCTACACACACATCGAAACACATAACATCCTTTCCGAACAGCAGAAGGGCTGTCGCAGGGTTGTAAGGAGCAACTCCTTATTGACTCTGTAATCCTGCGACAGGCACGCGCGAAGAATAGGAACTTACACATCGCATACATGACTACAAGAAGGCATTTGACTTGGTCTTCATTCCTGGCTCTTACATACTCTTCATCTCTACAAGATACACCCCAAGACCAATGCATTCCTGGATGCTGCGATGAAGAGTTGGAATACAACATTACACCCACGCACCTCTAACACCTCCGTCATTACAGTCCCCATTCCCATAAGGAGAGATATTTTCCAGGGAAAATATCTCTCTTTGAGTCCTCTTTGGTACTGCCTTGCATTGAATTCATTGAGCCACATACTAGATAACACAAAACACGGTTATAGGCTTACCTCAGGCACTGTGACACCATACAAATCACACACTACTCTATCTGGATGATATTAAACTCTACGTCACAAACAATGCTCAACTTATTAATTTACTACAAGTCACCACACAGTTCACAAAAGACATCGGGATGGAATTTGGAATCGAAAAATGCCGCAAGCTACATATAACATGCGGGAAGACTTCGAATTTGGAGAGTTTTGAACTGGACAATGGGTTGGCCATCCAATCCATGAAGAAGGAGAGACCTACAAGTACCTGGGCTTCCAGCAAGCACACGTATTGACAAAGCAAACATCAAAAATGCACTCAAGAACACATACCGTGCTCGCGTTCACAACATCCTCAAAACACAACTCAACGCCAGAAATAAAATTAAAGCCATCAACAAACGCCATCCCCACACTAACATATTCGTTCGGCATAATTCCATGGACAAACACCAAACTCAAAGCACTACAACATACAACATGCACTACATTCATGTACCATTCAAGTACCACTCCAAGAAAGGATGACTCTTCCCCAAAAGGAGAAAGGCCGAGGACGCATCAACCTCATCACCCTACAGGGAAAACACGTACATACATTTAGGAAACACTTCCACCAATGAGCACAACACTCCCCACTACACTCAACCATTGTCAAGGCTGACACACATCTCACACCCCTGGACCTCGAAAACCTTTCTCCAACACTCACCACCCCTGACATCCACACTCAGCTGCTGCATGAATCATGGGCTCATAAGGAACTCCATGGCAGACATTGCCACGAACTCGGCCAGCCTCATGTCGATATAGATATGATGCATGTGTTTCATATGTTTCATATGATGCAGTGTGCGTCATAGCAGGGATGCCGCCTATCGATCTCTTAGCAAGTGAGAGAAGCGCAATATGCAGTGGTATTCGGGAACGTCGTGACGCTCACCGACCCAAGATCAGGAAGGCCGTGAAAAGCAAGACAACGGAAAGATGGCAGAGACGATGGGATTCATCGACCAGTGGAAGATGGACTCATAATCTTATACCTAATATTGCAACGTGGATGGAAAGAAAGCATGGTGAGGTGGATCACTACCTGACTCAGCTATTAAGTGGCCATGGTTGTTTTCTAGCGTACCAGAGGCGCTTCGGAATTGTCGACAGTGCGTCATGTCCGACTTGCCAGTTCTTGGACGAGGATGTGGAGCATGTCTTCTTTGTCTGCCCACGCTTCCATGAAGATAGAAATGAGCTGAAGAAATTCCTTCGACAGCGTGTGACTCCAGAGAACATCGTTGGCTTGATGACTATCTCCCAGGCTAATTGGACGGCAGTGGCTGACTATGCTGCCACTATTATATGGAAACTTCGTATGGCTGAGAAAATCAGACTTGATCAGTTGCGAAATGATATGTGAGTCGGACTTTTAGTCATTCTGCCCTACGCGATGTAGTACCTGACGGTGGTTCCGTGTAGGGTGTTTTGGAAGTCGGACGTAGGGTTTTAGTGAGTAGTAGTCTTTTATGACTGAGTCTCACATTACCAATTCCTTGGTATGCGTAAATGCATTTCCCCCGTCCTTAAAAAAAAAAAAAAAATCATGTCGATATAGAAGCGTCTAACAGATGGCTGACTAGTGGTGAGCTGTTTGGGGAGACCAAAGGGTTCATGATCACGATACAGGACCAAGCCATCCCCACACGCAACTACAAGAAACACATTCTACATGATGCAAACACACATGACGACTCATGCAGGAAATGCCACACTACAGATGAGACGATCGACAACATAATATCAGGCTGTCCCCTTCTGTCCCAAACAGACTACCTCCAGCGATACAATCAGGTAGCATTGATCGTTCATCAACAGGTATCACACAAACACTTACTTATTAAGAATAGGGTCCCGTACTACAAGCACATACCACAAAGCATATTAGAGTCATCCTCACATAAGCTGTATTGGGACCATCCCATTCACACAGACAAAACCATACATCACAACAGATCTGACCATCATACTTGTTGATAAGGTCAACAAACAGACCTATCTTATTGATATTGCAGTGCCTATCAGCAAGAACATGCAGAAAACTCACACAGACAAGATCAGTAAATACACCGATCTAGCATGCGAGCTCCAGAAGCAGTGGAGGCAGGACCGACTATGTGTTGTGCCCATCGTCCTGTCTGCCACTGGTCTGGTGCCTCACACATTGCACCACAGTCTCAGCACACTAGGACTTCACAAAAACACTTATGCACAACTGCAGAAGGCTGTGGTACTCAACAGCACAAGCATAGTTAGGAAACTTTTGGACACAACCACACATCACTACTTCTTTGCACACTTCTTTACACTTGACAATATGTGCTTTGGTCGTTAACCCGCCATATTGTCTTTGCTGGGGAAACCCATGGTTTGAATCTTTTATGATAATAACACCAATAATAATAATAATAATAAACTTCCCTAGTAAAGCTTCAAGTTTCCAATTGCAATAGCTATTTATTTAATACTTTAAAATTATTTGTGAGACATTTGTTATAGAATACCTTCTCTAATGCCTCCAATGTCAAGCTTTTCTTCCTTACTTTTGCTTATATACTTGCTAAAGCAAAAAATTGCTTTCCAAATTTTACATTACTTCTTTACCAACCCTAAAATACTGTTGTAAGCAAATTGTTTTCTACCAATCCCAACATCATCTTCATGGAATCCAATACTGACTCCTGATATGTATTCACTGGCTCCAATGTTACTATTACTGCCTTTAACAATCCTGCAACTGGCCCCTCCTCATTTTCCAATAACAATCAAATGTGCTTCTTCAACCTGAAATGGACAACCAGAAATGGACTGCTTTATTCTTGCTTCCTTTTCAATGGCTTCTGTACCACAATTTACATCAAATATCATTGGTCTGAGTGGTTGATCATTTCAACCGACCTCTGGGTGAGAAAGGAGATTCATCATAGTGCTATTTTACCATTGTCCATTCATCACCTCATCTCCATGAATTCATATTTAAAACATGTCCATTCTCAGGAATTCATCAATCAAAGAAGACAGGCATCATAATATCCACTTCTTGCTTTATCTTATCTCAACTATTTAATACTAGTTTTCATTTCTCTAAGCAGACACTTCATTCCATTTATCACTCAATTAATCAATTTCCATTAATCTACATGATAAATACTTTCAAATTATTGTACATCTTGTCTCAACATTTGCTACAACAACCAGTGCCACCAGTTTCAGATATCATTATTTGGGCTCATAAGCTGCATTGTATGTCTTCACAAGGCTGAAGAAAGTTGTGCCATGGTATCTTGAAATGCATATGAATCTGTCTTGATGATTGATTTGTTACTGGCTCTAGCGAATCGACGTTACTCAACTTTCCATGAATCTTCAGCTCCTCTCCATATCGGCATAATGATAAACATCCAGAAGTCATGTCTGAAATCAGCCCATAGGTTTGAATTCCTCAGTGTGCTGTTCCTGTGAGATATGCCTTGTCTGTGTCCCATGGTCACTCACACTGAAGTTTTCCTTCAAGTTCTGATTTCCACTGCAGTTCCTGCATGCTTTTTAGATTGTTCTTTGGATTGTTACAGAGACTTGCCCCTCTGGTGAATTACAGATGCCTAAAATTCATCCATTTCAAAACCAATTGCTGATGCTTCTAGACATGAAAGAAATACTAGATATGCTAACCAGTCATTTACAAGTACATGGAAATTTTCAGTTAAGTCCTGTTCATCCACAAGGATCACAAGGAAGAACAGTAGTGGATGGGGTAAAGATTTTTCATAATGCATACCAATGCAAGATGAAGAATTCTGATGTTACTGGATGAGCTAACGGAGAAGTCCAACTACTGGATTGGAACATAAATCCGTCAATAAAATAACTTTGGATGTTGATGCCTGATAGAACAGAAAGCTCACAAAAGGATACTATGAAAATTCTTACATTTGCATAATCAGTTCACCTCAAAATCTTATGATTTTCAACATGTAATATTCAATAAAAAAATTATAATTTATCAACGAAACAAAATTAATTTATTAGTGTCTTTTTTTTCAAGAGCTCATGAATAATAAATTATCACAGGGGAACAAAAAATAACTTTTTGTCTGTTGCATGAAGTTTTGCAACTGTTTCTATGTATTTTCACATTGTTGATTCCAAATATGAAGTCAGTTTTTCTGTGCATGCTCTAGTATTCATGCAATATGTAATTAAAGATTTTGGTTTTTATGCCGAAGTAACAGATATCTACTACTATGTATTCTGGTATTGTTGATTCTAAATATTAAATTTGTTTTCTCGTGATTAGTCTAGTCTGTAAGCATAATCTCAAATGTGTTTTACTGCACAATGGGAATATTTACGGAGCAGTTCCAATTGGTCATTCAGTTCATTTGAAAGAAGAATACAATGACATTAAATCAATGATGAACCTACTAAAATATTCTGACCATTTGTGTGGATCATTTGTGTGGATCTTAAAATGGTAAACTTCCACCTTGGACAACATAAAGGTTTCACGAAATATCCTTGCTACCTGTGCATGTGGGATAGCCGTGCTCGAGAGAAACACTGGACGCAGAGGGAGTGGCCTGAACGCAAAACTCTTGAAGTAGGGATGCCAAATATTGTGAATGAACCTATTGTCAGTCGAGACAGAATAATTTTTCCCCCGCTTCATATCAAGCTTGGCTTGCTGAAGCAATTCGTAAAGGCTCTGAATACTGACAGTGAATGTTTTCAACACATTGTTTCTGCTTTTCCTGGTCTGTCATTCGAGAATATAAAAGCAGGCGTGTTTGATGGTCCTCACATTCGATCCCTTATAGGTGATGAGGAATTTGTTAGGAAGATGGATCAAAAGGAGAGAGCCAGCATGGATGTCTTTTGTAGCAGTTATTAAGAATTTCCTTGGTAACAAGAAGGCAGGCAACTACACTACCCTACAGTAATGGACTGGACACCAGCATATTTACATGAAATCAGACGAGATCATCGAAGTGCACGTGATCAGGCAAAGTCCATTCAGATAGTTGCTACAGAAATGTCTGTAGGGCTGTCGAATAGTGCGAAGAATTCGAGCAGGGAACTTAGTGACTTTGAAAGAGGGGTTATAGTTGGCTGTCACATTGCTATCATGTCTATTCAAGCAATTTCGGCGAATTACACAGCCACATTCAACTGTTGGTGATGTCATGAAGAAGTGGAAGAATATGGGCGTTGGGGCACGAACTACACGCATTGGTTGTCCCCGAAAACTGACCGAACGCGATCGACGTGTCCTGAAGTGCGAGGTTCGTAAGAACCGCAAAAAAACCCTTCGAATCACAAACAGTGAGTTTCAACAGGCATCAGGAGTTGCAGTTCATCACAATATGTTGCGGAAGGAATTGAATGCTCTTAAAATCCACGGATGTGTTGCCACACTCAAATCACACATCTCTCCATTCAACAGAGCCGCCAGACTCAAGTGGTGTTTGCAAAGTCACAACTGAACTGTAGAGCAGTGGAAAACAATTTTATGGAGTGTAACATGTTTTATCATGTTACACTCTCTTCCAGTCGGATGGATGAGTTTGGGTGTGGCGAATGTCAGGCGAATGTCTTTTACCCGAGTACGTCATTCCAACTGTGAAGTTCAGCGGTGCGGGAATCATGCTGTGGGGGTATTTCTCATGATATGGCCTGGGACCATTGCATGTTGTTGCGGGAATCTTGAACTCCGAAGGCTACAAGGACATTTTGGACACTCGGGTTGTTCCTACTCTCTGGCAAATGCTTGGAAATGACGATTGTTACTTTCAGAAAGACAATGCTCCATGCCATGTTTCAGCCTCTGTCCAGCAGTGGTGTACAGAGATGGCTGTAAAGTGGCTTCCGTGGCCTGCTCAGAGTCCTGACCTAAACCCCAACAAACATTTATGGGACGAGTTAGAGCATTGATTGAGGGCCAGGGAACCATGTCCGACATCTACAGCTGCACTGGCCATGCTCTTGAAGCAGGAATGGACAAAAATACCCATAGCTCTGTATCAAAACTTTGTAGAAAGCATGCCCCGCAGAGTGGCTAATGTGATTTCAGCACGTGGGGCCCATTCCACTCTCAAATCAGTGACACTTTTACATGTTTCCAGTAATGCGCACTGTCCGGTCCATTAGTGTAGGGTCGTGTATGTGTTTCTAGTTCAAAGGATGCTAAAAGATTTTCGTGATCTTGGATGCAACATGAGTATTAAGATGCACTTCCTTAACAGCCATCTTGATGAATTTCCCGAAAACCTTGGGGCTGCTAGCGATGAGCAGGGGGAACGATTCCATCAAGACCTGAAGACGATGGAAACTCGTTATCAAGGGCGATGGGACAGATATATGATGGCAGACTATTGTTGGAGCATAAAACGAGAATGCCCTGAGCAAGTTCACAAACGCAAGAGCTACAAGCGCAAATTTTTGCCTGATTGAATTTGCATGCCCTCTATGTTACGTCACTGCATTAGTTCATTAATATCTTCAATCTGTATGTACATTTCAATGCTATTTTAAGAAAATTATATGTTTGTATTTATTTATGTTTTATGCCACAATTATACTAAAAATAAGTGTTTTTATTCCATTTCATTTCAAAACTGTGTGCTTAATTGTATGCCATTGTATGTTTTTGTGCTTACATGACTTATATTATCACCACGAAAGTGATTAAGATAATATCCCACATTAGTAAGTTGAAATAAATACTGACAAACTCAAAAATTTTACATTAATATGAATAATTGTTAAAACGAATTGCCAAAAAACTGTAGCTTACAGAGAAAAACTAACTTCAGATATGAAATCAGTGCACCCAAATTAGTTGATAATAAGTTTTTTTATCAATGCAAAAAAAATGTTGTTCCCCTGGGTGCATTACAAAAATTATCTGTGTGCATTACAAAAAACCTTCTTGTAATCATGTGAAAAAGAAAGTCCTTACACATGGGTACCAATTTCTTTAACTTCATGTTGTATAATGTCATCAACGCTCTCACTAGGTTGTAACTCAGGGACTACTGAATTACTGCTATTACTAGACAGTGATATTCTTTGAGAGCCCGTCTGCAAATCAGCCTAAAAAGAAAAATTTAAAATTCATTAAAAAACAAAAAACAACTAGCTACAGAGGTATAATGTAACATTAGTTTGAATAAGAAGGAAAATGCAATGGGCAGATATGAACTTGTTTCAATTATTATTTGTAAAGGAACATCCCTAAAGGATAAACAATGACACAGACCAAAGTGCACAATATAAAAATTTGAACATTTAATAAAAAACATAATTAAAACAATGACATGTTTCGAAATGAAGAAAAACAGTCCTGACAACGCTATTAACAAATATATAACAAAATTCATTCAATTCAATTCAATTCAATTCAATTTATTTCCAATAAAATTTTATAAATGTTTGCATGACATTTTGACAACCCAGTACAAGCATTCCATTTCAAGATGGCCTCGACAAAAAAACTTAACCAGATTCTTAAAAAGTCAAAAGATTAAAATTGTTACTAGAGCCACCAGAATCAAGGACAAGGTACTTAATAACGGGGTAAAAAGATGTGAAAATAAAGACATAACGGAAATGACGGGAATTAAAAGGAATTAACCAAAAAAAAAAAAAAAACAATAGGAATTAAAAGTGCAATTACATTGGAGAGAGAAAATGCCTGTTAAAAATCCGCATGGCTGAACATGCCAGGGCAGTCCAGAGTGGTTATTCACAGTATGCAACCACATGTCATTAACAAAAAAAACAGAGCATGTTCCTGACACTAGCAATATAATGTGTACAGATGGCAGTATGATGGATATCTCCGAAAATTTTATGAATCTCCAATGATCAGAAAACGTGAATGATCTAGTAATGTTGTATCTATCAACAGATCATTGTAATATGGCATCTAAGTTGGAAAAAAAAATCAGAACATCCATAACAAATAATTAAATTTTACATATTTGTTTAATCTTGCAATTTCTAGATTTTTTTATAGATCTGCAAGACTCATGACATCCAGATAATCAAAAGAACACATATTGAAAATACATACCACTCTGGTAAAAGAATAAGTTTGCCCATACATGATTGGCTTTGAAGATGATGACATCACATGACAGAAGTAATAAGAATTCCTATCGTATTAACAATTGTAATTTGAGGACGAGGAGAGATCTGCCACTCAAAACATGCCATTGTTTTAATTACGTTTTTTATTAAATGTTCAATTTTTATATTTTGCACTTTGGTCTGTCATTGTTTATCGTAATAGCTGCACCATCCCTATAGGATGTTTAAATTTTTTTACTTCTCTCTTCTCTTACATCACATAAGGTCACACTTTCTTAACTCTCTCCCCAATTTTACAACTTGAATATAGCTTTGAAATTCAAACAATAGTAAGTTGTTCTTGAATTAACACATTTCAAATATCAGAAAAATATATACATTATTTACATGGCTCAAAAATTATTTCATTCTTGATTATATAAATTCAAAAATGATCAAACGTTCTGAAGATATTTAAATAATACACTATAAATAATTTTACTTCTAATCGCTCACAGTTTATCACAATAATAATTATATTCATAAAGTAAGGAAGCCTTTGAGGCTTTCTGAGATCCTGGGATAGCTGTTTTGAGCAGATTAGGCTCTCAATCAACCAGGCTGTATGCTGTGCAAAGACTTGAAGACATAAGAGGGGAAAGTTAGTTAAATCACGTAACACAGAATGGCGCTACATATTTTCTTATCTTTAGTTTGTGAGGGGTCATTTTATATTGTGTAAATAATAATAATAATAATGGTAAATTGTTATTATTATTATTATTATTAACACACACATATAAAAATATATATATGAATATATATATACAGTCGGACCTCGATATAAGGTCACCCTGCATATAAGGTCACTTTTCTAAAGTCCCGGCTCATTGAATAGGAATTCTTTGATATGGATTATCGGATATATAGTCAGGTCTTAAATACCGTAATCACATATAAGATCACTTTTTTCTGTGATTTCAGTGCCACACTGATTCAATTCCAAGAATCTGAAAATGAACCACAGAAAGCTCCTTCTGAAAGACTTGATTTCAGCAATTGATGAGAAAAAATTTTTTCATGCGTCTGTGTTAGATGCAATTTTTTTATATTCATAAAAGTTGGAGCTTGGTGTCAAACACATGCATTTCAAATTGCTTTCGACATGCTGGTCATCAATTTTCTACAAATAGTGCAGATGAAATAACAGATGAAAATGAGGAAGATGATATTCCTTAAACTATGTTAATTCAAGATCTCAGAAATCGCAGCTGTGCTATAGAAGGGAAAGTGAATACGTGAGAATTGATAATGAAATTGCTACCACTTCTCAAGCTTCGATTTCCGAAATTGTTTCGCAAGTTTTAGATTCCAATGCAGTAGAAAGTGAGGATAACGACAGTGATACTGAAAGTGAAGCAGTGATACAAGCAGAAGCCCTCAGAGCATTAAATGTCGTAAGCTCCTGAAGGAGCTGAAGAACATTTTCAGAAACTAGAAAACTTAGAAAACATTGTACAAAAGATGAAACCAAAATCGCAACAGTCCTGTATTATGGATTATTTTAAGTAAGGTCAGTTGTACATCAGTACTTTGCTTGAGCATACTAGTACTATTTGTATACAACTTTATTTCAAATTAAAATTTTTAAAAACTAATTTCTTTCTGATTCCATTAATTTTAATTGGTTCAACTAAATTAAAAAATTATAACCTAATAAACTGATATTTTTGTACGTATTAAATTTTACAAAGAATTATAATGTATTTATATAATGCTTATTTATTGATAAATGAATATGAATCGGTTATAAGGTCACCCCGCTTATAAGGTCACTTTCGCGAGGTCCCAAAGGGTGATCTTATATCGAGGTCCGACTGTATACACAAAAAAATATTCAGCTTTTCAATCAAAATGTGCTTGTTCCAATAAATCTTATTTTTATATATTTATCCCTATGTTGATTTACGTTTGTTAGATTAATAGTCACCATTCAAGTAGTTGACCCAGACTAATTAAATTAATTACTTTATAAATTTTATTTTCGTCCGCATCCAAGTGGAGCTTTTAGGCCGCACTACTGTGAAGGGATGATCAGTTAAGGTAACGCAGTTTGGCCTGGGGCAGAAGCAATTATAATTCAAATTTTGTAACTCGAGATTCCTAGATATGAAATTAATATTGAGATCGGAGAATATAAGACTTCCCATCCCTTTCTCCCTCCCATTTACATCCCTAATTCCAGATTATTCGAATTTTGTAACGTAATAATCCCATCACTTCAAACTTTCCCCAGTTCGTGAAAAATCATCTGATCATTACAAATCTATATCTATCCCGAAAACCTCGTCACTATTATGCACAACAATATTTTAGTTCCAATTGCAACCACCAGGTTAATATGTGGTGCTATTATTATTTAGTTCCAATTTGTGTAGTTCTTATTGTCACCACCATGTGCATATGTGGTGCTATTTCATGGGTTTCTCCTCTTTTCAACCCTGGGGGGGGGGGGATCCAGGTTCCAAGGTATCTGTTTTTTCCGCAGGGTCCTAAAGAGTGATTCTGCAAAATTTGGTCCTAATAGGTCAAAGGGCCTAGGAGTGTATAGCAAACGAACAAACAAACACACAACACACACACAAACATCCTCCTTTATATATATTAAGATTCTCTAAGATTAAATAAAATAATAAAAAACAATCAAGAAGAAAGCATTGATATGAAAATAAAGGGAATTGTATACATATTACAGTGTAGAGATCGTGGGGGAATCTATTTTGGTAAGAGAATTTAAAAGAATAAATACAAGCCCTGAAAAATCATAAGAGCAACATATAGAAGATACATAAAAATGGATTTATTATAAAATATTTAATTATTTATAGAACAACATGTTTCGCAACTATTTTACTGCATTATCAAGTCAAATTATAATGTTAAAATAATACAAAGTTATGCTACAGCACAATTTTTAAAAACAATAAAGTTAAAGTATTAATATTAAAATAATATAAAGGTATGCTATAGGAAAAATTAAAACAAATAATATTAATTATTAAGAAATAATAAGACAAGTTGAAACTGCAATTGAAAGACAATAAAATACTTCTATAATTAAAGTGAAATTAACAGTGACTTTAAAAATTTAAATAATAATTGATAAAAATATGCTTGGATTAACATTGATATAATTCTGTAATAACAGGAATTTCAAATTTATGATTCATTAATGTACTAGAAATTTTTTTAATATAAAATGCTTCTTTTATATGTAATTTTGATAGTTATTATCCATATCTAAAATTTTAATATTCTCCAATCAATGCTGTGATTTGGGAATCTGTATAAATGTTCCGTGATTGCTGATTTGAAATTCATTAAGTTTTGTATGATGGAGAAATTTTTACTGTATGATTTCTGTTGTTTTATTCTTTTATACAAATTTTGTTTCGTAAGACCAATATATGTTAGATTACAAGATTTACAAAGAATTTGATGAACAACTCCTCTTTTTTGATATTTTGAAATAGGATCTTTGATAGGAGATAATATACTGATAATTAATATATATTTTAATATTATACTTTGACTTGATAATGCAGTAAAATAGCTGCGAAACACGTTGTTCTATAGATAATTAAATATTTTATAATAAAGCCATTTTTATGTATCTTCTATATTTTAATTAATATGGGTTTCTTTAAGAGCAACATACCAGACTGGGCTGTCTATTATTTGGCTATAACCAGATCCACTTGTAGAAATTTTATTTAGTATAAAAGATGTAAGAAAAAGGCTAATTACTGAAACATGCATTATTAATAGTTTTCAATGTATTAATAAAGAGAAAGGTGAATATGCTTTAGATTGCTTTCAAAGAGCATTAGGTAACAAAGATAGGTGTGCTTAATGTGTATTATTGTAATAATGTTGCATTTATTATACATTTATTATGTATTATTGTACTTTAAAGTTGTTTGTTATATTTTTGAATTTTGTTAATGAATTCTTTGTGAGGAGGGAAGAGGATGGTAATTTCTCTGCTTCCAAATGATGCCTGAAGAAGTTTGGTAAATTTGCAAATGAAATACTGCAATAACGATGGGAAGATTTTTGAAGTAGTAGTAGTATTAAACTGTTATTTCATCTAGTGATTACACATAATGCTAATTTAATTTCTAATACAAAGGAATTAAAAATTCCCAAAAAGTTAATAAAACTTTGATATAAAAACTTTGTTGTAAATTTGTAGATTTTTTTTGGTTTCCGCATTTACCTTTTAATTTAATTATAATTTTAATTAAGAATTTTCGTTTAGGGACTTTATTAAAAAAAAAAAAAAAAAGAAAATCACTGACTTTTGTTAAAAAAACATTTTCCAAAATCTAATTCTTTATTACGAAATTTTTTGCATTTTTTTTTAGTTTTCAAGTAGATGCCCTGTTGAAATATAAGTTGCCAATTACACTGCTCACAAAATTTAGGGGATATTGCAAAATGGCTATAATACACCCAAAAAAACAGAGGCATTTGAGTTTATTTATTAAAGAACATCATCAGAGAAGCAAATGATATAAAAATGGAAGTTGTCTGAATATGCAACTGTGATGCAAAACGTTAATTTGCATGTTTGCCCACAACTTGTATAAAGAGGCTGATGCTGCTGGGTTATCTCCACTTTGCTGGATCAACAACAAGTGACAGAATCACTGAGTGTCACCTGAAAATGAATCTGCAATGTGATTTACCCGAATCTGAAGCACGGAGTCATAGGACGTCTTGAAGCTGGCCAAACACAAATGAAAGTGGCAGCAGGGGTTGGAACCTCCCAAAGCATGCTTAGCAGACTCTGGGATCGCTTCAGAGAGACTGGCACAGTACGAAGAAGACCAGGGCAGGGCTGCCTAAGTGCCACCACTGCAAGAGATGATTGCAGCACGAAGGAACCGGCAGAGCAATGCGACTGAGCTATGGGGACAGTTTCTCACTGCTACTAGACGACAGGTGTGTACTCAGACCGTGTGAAATTGACTATGTCATGGTGGACTGTATGCCAGGTGACCAATGGTATGCATTCCATTAACTGCTGAACATTGCAGAACCCGCAGAAGGTGAGCTGAAATGCATCTTTCTTGGACCCGTGAAGAGTTGTCGACGGTTCTCTTCAGTGACGAGTCAAGATTCAGCATGAGCCTAACAATAGTCATGTCCTGATCTGGCATGAAAGTGGAACATGGGAGAATCCACGTTTCGTACAAGAAAGACATTCCTTTGGTGGAGATGGAATCATGAGGTGGGCAGGCATTAGCATTAGTGGTCGTACTGACCTCCATGTTGTTAGAAATGGAACGGTAATGCTATAAGATATCAGGATGAAATTCTGCAGCCTGTAGTGGTACCCTATGCTGGAACAGTTGGGGCCAACTTTCTTTTTATGGACGATAAAGCACACCCCCAACGTGCACATCTCGTCAACAACATGCTGCAAGAGGCTGGAATCGAGCACATGGACTGGTCTTCACGTTCTCCAGACCTGAATCCCATCGAACCCGCTTGGGATGCACTAGGAAGATGTGTTGCCAATCACAAATCACCTTCCATAACACTTCCTCAGCTGAAAGTGCCCTGGTGTGCGAATGGCCACGAATCCCACAAGAACTGCTGGGCAATATGATCCTCTCCATACCTCATCGCTGTCAGCGTGTTGTAGCAGTCTCAGGTGACCATACACCCTACTGGACAGTCAATGTGCGACACATTTTTCACATTTGACATGCGAATGTTAACCCCCGTCCAAGTGTCACATTCTGCTCAATCCTGATAAATGGATTCTGCATCTCATTTGCATATTCAGACAACTTCCATCTTCGTGTCATTTGCTTCTCTGATGATGTTCTTTAATAAATAAACTCAAATGCCTCTGTTTTTTGGGTGTATTATATTCATTTCGCAATATCCCGTAAATTTTGTGAGCAGTGTAATTAATTTCAAAAATTACAACTGTTCTAAGAAACGAGGAAAACAAAAATTAAATTTTCATGAAACTGGCAATTTTTGTAATTATTAGAGATAAATATTTAAAAAAATATTTAAGTTATTAATAATTATTATGAAAATAATGCTAAAATATAGTGAGTACAATATTTTTCTTTATTTTGGTACAGAAAGTTGATTCAGATAAGAAATTGCAAATTTAAAGACTTACACTGCTAAAACACTTCCATCCTCTACTATCTGTTATGTTCGATATGACAACTCATATACCTGACAATAGCTCGACACCTTAACTTTCATTGTAGAAGGCTTTTGTTTAATTGATCCTGAGGTGTTCTATCCCAAGCCTCTTTACAGGATTTCCAAAGGCCATCAACGGTTAATGTGCAGAGATGCTGTTTTTCAAAATCTCAAATGCACAAAAATCCATAGGTGAGGTGTCGGGAGACTTAACCGGAATCCTAGTGAAGGGTATGATGGTTATCCATGTCTCACTCTGTTTTCTTTCACAGCAAGCCAACGATGTGCAAGATGTATGGCTTGAAGCTTTCTCTATATGGATTTGCATCTCGTTCATGTAGTTCCTGTAGAGACAGGGGATATCTTTGTTAAAAATGCGGTCCATCACAAAAGTCTGAAAATACGTAATTTTTATCTTCATGTTTGCAGTTACTCTATGCAAAGATAATTTGCCACATGTGCAGTAACCTGCAACCACCATAAAACCTTTGGAAAATTTTTCTTTGCACTGTCGAACAAATTTGGAACGTCTCTTCGTATTTTTGATTGATAGAAAATTGCTCACGGTTTGTCTATCATTTAGGTAAATCCATGCTTCATCGAGGGTTACAATCCATTTCTCACCTGCAAGATGATTTTCATAGTTTTAGGGCTTCCATTTTTAGGTTTTGTCATATGATACGGCAAATGGTTCCTTGAAATGTTCCAAGCTTAACAGCCATACGACGTTGTATAGGGGGGTTTTCCAGGAGAGCCATCTATTTGACACATCGCACAGTGCTGGTGAAGAAGGCAGGTTGTGCATGTTTATGAGTGTGTTTAACTTGAGATCCACATATTTTGGGGGCCAGATTCTGGTTCCTTCATATCATATTGCCAACATGTTGACGACTAACGATAATTCCATTTTCTTTACATCTTTTTACGATGCTAGAATAGGAGTATCATGCTTCGGAAAGTCCATTAATAAAGCCTTCCAAATAACAATTCAATTTCACGACCATTTGCAAATACTATTTTGCAGAGTTTTCACATAACAATCTACTCGTTGCTAGCTTAGAATTGAATGCAAACCACAACTGCGGAAGCTCTTTGCACGTGCACACTAGCCAATTCAATTTGTGAACTTTTATCTGAATCAACCTTCTATATTTGTTGTGTTATCTTGGGATCTGTCTTTGTAAGCAGTTGCATAAATAAAATAAATAAATAAATAAATAAATAATAATAACCCTGAGAGCGATACTGTTTGGATGTTGAATCCTCTTCCTAGATGATAACAGTCAAATTTGAGTGAAAAATGATTACTGAGAATGGCTTTGCATTTAAGGAACTTTTACTAATGTATTATAGGTTTGTTACTCATGAATTCCATTTTGTTGGAGATATTTCTTATTTCTTTTCCTTGGAGGTAATTTCATTTGCAACCCTACCTGGTTGGAAAGACAACAACTGAAATTTTCAATTTCACACAACAATCTTATAGTAGCTTTTTGATGCTAATAGTCAAATCACATGGTCCTATTTTTCATCATAGTTCTTATCACTAACTCTATCGTTGAAGCTTTATGATTGTGTGATTTGTACCTGTCACCATTTTCGTCACCAGTCCTATCACTTAAATAACTTTAGAATATGCTGTAAAACCATAGGGAATTTTAATCATCAGTGATTAGTGAACACCAATCAGGACCAGCGAAGCGATGACACAGTATTACAGAATGGAGATCCCCCACATTAAGGTTCATTGTATTCAGGTTAGGAAGTCATGTTTTTCTAATGGGAGTTTAGCAAGGACAATAGGGAGAATGCCAGATGGTGCAAAATGCACTGTGACTCTCACAACTCCGGAAGCATATTTCTATGTTAAAACATATAAGTTTAAAGTCATCTCATCAATATATTCCATGTCCTTTTATAATTGAATGGGTGAGTTGAAAAAGGTACATATTCCATAAATGTGACAAACTAAACTGAAATAGCCATTTTCTTCTTTGCACGTATATACATCCATTAAACAGAAAAAGAAACATATTTCTCAATTTTAAGTCTGCTTTCCTGAGCCATGTAAAAATGATTGAGTTGAAGAAGGGACATATTCCAGGAATATGTTCTGTTGTCAACTCAAAGCCGCACTAGCATTGAGTTGAAAAAGGAACATATTCCTCAACGCATTTACATTGTTTTATGCTACAAAAATTTATATATCTAAATATTTACAAAGCACAATACATGGCGTGATATAATATTACATTACGTAACATAAAATACACAAAAATAACATTTTATGAGGTTTTTTTTTAAAAAAAAAAACCATTGAGTTGAAAAAGGAATATATTCCTCAACATATTTACATAGTTTTATGCTATAAAAAGTTATATATCTATATATTTATAAAGCACAATGAGTTCGCATCACTTAAAGGTATAAATCGATAATAGAAAATTTTTTGGTAAAAAAATTAGTTTTCTTAAAAAACAGTTTGTTTTAGTTTTCCAAAAGTTTACATTTGTGGAATATGTACCTTTTTCAACTCACCCATTCAATTTTGGTCATGGAAAAATTTACATTATGGGCACAAAATTATTTAATGAAGAAAAGTGAAAATAAATAAAACACACTTACTTACAAAATTGTTGAGGAGAGAATTATAAACATGGTAATAATCCGACAGTTTTGGAATACTGCACGTATTCCTTCATCACGGACGACACAAACATATAAGACATTAAAACAACATTTAAGATGACACGAGGTGGGAAGGCATGGTGAAAGTGAGGGAAGTGAGAGGAATAAAAGTTTAGCAATAGTGACTGCCGTTTCGCCCGCCGGTGATGGGGTTGTAAAGCTTTAAGCTGGATTATGTGGAATGATTCAGCTATGAGACGGTAGGATAGATTATTATGGTGGAAAGGGGTTTAGCAGCTGAGAAGTTGGGAGTGTGCCTCATTTCTAAGTGTGTAACTGTGTATGAGCATGTGGGATCTGTGTTTTTAAAGGCTCGTTGATGTTCTTTAATGCATATGGAAAGGGGTCGGGATGTTTGTCCCACGTAGCCAGAGGGGCATTGACCACGTGGGATCCAGTATAGTGTTGGAAGAGTTATTAAGTTGTTTGGTTTGTGTTATGTTTATGTTGTGTGATTTGAAGAAGAGGCATATTGGCATTGGTTGAGGAATTTTTTGATGAAGCTTACAAGGGGAGGATAATGAGGGTTTCGGGGTAGTGTTGTTAGAATTTTTGTCGAGTTTAAGTGTGAGGATATTAAGGCAGTTGTGAAAAAGCTGGGAGGGGTAGTTATGGAGATTGAGTATGGTGTGTATGGTTTTTAGTTCATTGTGTAAGGCTGGTTTTGTGGAGCATGTTTTGAATGCTCTGCGTATTAGAAAATCTATTGCATTAATTTTGTATGTATGGGGTGTGTTGGAGTTATATTGTATGTACCTGGTTGAGCAGGTGGGCTTTCTGTAGACAGTGATTTGTATGGAGTTATTTTTGTAGACGATGAATACATCAAGGTAGTTGATGTATTTATTGGAAGGAATTTCCAGTTCAAATTGTATATGGGGATCTATTGAACTGAGATGGTCTTCTTTCCACACGCATTAAAGAACATCAACAAGCCTTTAAAACACAGATCCCACACGCTCATACACTGTTACACACTTTAAAGAAACGGGACACACCCTCAACTTCTCCACTGCTAAACCCCTTTCCCACCATAATAAACTATTCCACCATCTCCTAGCTGAATCAATACACATAATCCAGCTTAAAGCTTACAACCCCATCACTGGGTACAAAACGCCTGTCACTACTGCTGAACTTGCACAATCCTCTCATTTCCCTCACTTTCACCATGCCTTCCCACCTCGTGTCGTCTTAAATGTTGTTTTAATGTCTTATATATTTGTGTCGTCCCTGATGCGCAGTATTCCGAAACTGTTGGTCTATTACCATGCTTATAATTCTCTCCTCAACAATTTTGTAAGTAAGTGCGTTTTCTTTATTTCACTTTTCTTTATTTCAATACACGCACGTTAAGTCTCCTTACTATTTAATGCCCCTAAAATTCAAAACACTTCAATTTTAATTATTTTTCATTCATTATTTTGCCAGTTAACCACTTTTTTTTTTTAAACATGTACTTTATAAATATATATATATTCATGTTTGTAAAAATTGCAACACCGTGAAGGAATCATCAGAATGGAAGGAAATTTATTACACACATTACTAATAGTGATTCAAACAAACGATTAAAGTTTCAGAGCAATGCAACAACAGTACATCCAAAAAACCGGTATGGTTTTATTGAAAGCCTCCACGAGCTGCAATAAGAGCTGCTACATGCCATGGCATCAAATCATTCAGGCCTTGGATGTATTCCTAGGGTATCACCTGCCAGGCTGCTTCTATCAAAGTCTATAGTGGTATTGGCTGCTGGATGACAATGATGGGCTAGTAGCCGAGTGATCATATTCCAGACATGTTCAATAGGTTACATATCGGGTGAACATGCAGACCAGGGAAGAAGGGGCATCTGCCTTGCTGCGAAGAAGGCCTGGACATTTCTGGCAATGTGGTTAGGGATGTCTTGTTGAAATATAGCTCCAGGAGTATGCTGATAGAAAGGTATGACTTCAACCTCCCTGATGTAGCGGTTGCTGTTGAGCGCACCCACAATCGTAGCAGCCAAGATTACTTATGGTACCTAATTGCTCCCCAAACTATCACGCCTATCGTTCGTGCAGTATGACGCTGGAGAATGAAGTCTGGAAGATGGCGCTCACCTTGATATCATCTAATGTGTGTGCAGCCATCATTGTAATCCAAATTGAAATGGAACTCATGAGAAAACATGACATGGTGCCAATCTGCATGCCAGTGGGTGCTTTCGTAAGCCCATCGTAGAGGGTTCAGGCCCAAGGGAATCCTTCGCAAAGAAATGCATGCAGGCAATCCTCCGCACAGCAGATGCCATTGAACCATGGAACTACATAATGTCAGACTTGTTGCAGTGTTCCAACGTTGTGTTGACACTTGAGAAGAAGCTGAATGGTCCATCACTGCCATGCAGATGAGGTATCTATTATCTCGTGGTGTCGTCACATTTTGTGGTCCACTTCCGGATTTTCAACTCGTCAGTCCACTGCTTCCACAGTCGCATTGCTGTCGTGGCATTACGCCTCGTACGAGCAGCAATTTTGCAGTATGAAAATCCTCCTTCACCAAGCCAATCATTAGGCCCCATTTAAACTCCGTAGCTTGCTTATAAGGCACCATTGACGTCGATGAGGCATACCGACTCCAGTAGAGCTCACCGACAATGAAAAACAACTTGCTTGGATCCACAATAGTCCTCTACTTATACACTCTTGCACGACAGTTCAGAGAGCGCTGCTGAGTCTAGGCATGCGCAATCATTCCCAAATTTTAATCATTTGCATATCATATCATGCTTTACATTTCCTGTAAGTTTCACTTCATTTGCATGTTTCCTTCATGGTGCTGCATTTTTACCAACATGAGTGTATTAAACATTTATTTATTTGTGTATTATCTTTTATATATCTTTTACAAGTGATAAGAAAATACAGTTATGGAATAGATGATTTTCTATGAACAGGTGCTTCACAGATTTTATTTAAAAACAGCATTGCAGTAAATATATGATATATGAATTTTTTTACACGGTAAATACAAATATATGAAACTAACTGAAATATCCGTCTCTCGTATATGCTTAAAAAAAAAAAAGATGTTGTGATGTGGATGAGAAAAAAATTGAAACTGTAAGATCACTTCAAAACTTATTCTTGATTTAGAAAGTCGGGTAACGAGGATTCGTTATATTAAAGAAGGAGAAGAAAACAAAATATTAAATGTTTTAGATATATCATTTTGTTGTTTGGTGAATGGTCGGTTACAATTTAAATTATATAAAAAACCAACTTCACAGGAAGGTTGCTTGAGTTTTATTCCAATCATCCATTAGTATACAAACAACCTGTTATTTATAATACTCTGTTTCTGGCTTCAAAAACTGCATCAAATGTTCAAGATGTTATAAATTTATTATTAATGAATAATTTATCTGAAGACTACATTAAATGTTTGGTACAAACTAAATAGATCTTAAAGGAAAATTGAAATAAAGAGTCGCACATTGTAGATTTTCATGAACAAAAAATTATAACTATATAAATGGTCCTTGGGTTATGGATAACCCGACTTACGGCATTTTGTACTTACGAATGGGCTCTCAAGATTCCCCCTCCCCCAGGATAATTTTTAATTAAATTAATAATTTGGGAACTAGTTTCTTCCATGCAAATAAACAAACTCACATGGTGTAAGTGGTTTGTTGGTGCAGCATCTTTACATTAGCAGTAGTTTCATGGTTTACACACAGCATCACTTTTGTCAACTTTTTATTCGATTTTGTGAGTCTGTGTGTACCCTTACGACCATGCCTCCAAAGTACTACACTGCAAGGCCGCGCCAAGCGGTGGTGCCAGGGGTGCTCGGCACCCGGGTGGCACGTCTTGGGGGGGCAGCGGGCGGCAAATAATTTAGTGTAGAAATACTAATGGAGAGGAAATATATGCAAAATATGTAATTATATATATATTTATTTTATTATGAAAAATATTAAATTTAGGCTAAAATAAATTTAGCTTATTAGGGGCGGCAACTTTTGCCTAGCACCCTGGCGCTAACATACCTTGGCGCGGCCCTGCTACACTGTATTATTATTACCACATATGAGCCATTATAGTATTGTTATTATTATTATTATTACCGTATATGCCCTGTTCATCAGGGATCTAAGTTACATACAAATCCCACCTAAAGATGTTCTCAGGAATGTTTCTCATCCATAACCTGAGGATCGCCTGTACTATATTTTGGAGATGTTTCGAAGAAAATAAAGAAATATTTATGTTTATCAGTTATTTTTCAGCAGGTTAATAAGTTATTAAATATGTTATGATATACTAAAGATGTGACCTTTAGTATTTCTGCTTTGTGTTCAATTGGAGTGTTATGTAAATTGGAATGTGCAAAAAACACACAAACACCAATGGCAATATTTCGACTTCTATTTTCAAAGCCTTATTCATGCCTTTTGGAAAGGAGAACATGTCTCCTTATCCTAAAATGAAAATAATAATACAACACAAGAATAACTTCTCAAACAAACAACTTATAACGTGATATCACTACGTTCATACACAAGCCAAATTCATTGTTAAAAATTCTTCTAATATTTAAATTTAAAATAAGCAAATTTCTATTATTTTTTTTAAAATAAGCAAATATCTATTAATTAAAAATTTAATGTCTTTTTAAAGTCTTTTAATGTCTATTTGATAATATCTTCAATTCCTTAAACCATCTTCTTATAATGACATCTTTCAGTGATCTTCTCAAGTTCTTCAATACTTCTTACTTATCCTTCTTGCTTCCATCTATCTTTGCAAGCACGAAGATAAAGTACCTTTCCATTCATAAATTCTTTTTACCTCTTCTTTAATTATGAAGATTTCATCAAAAGTAGAGTGAAATTCTTGAAATGTAATAATTCTTCCTCACCTAAATCCTCATGGGATAATCAAACTATCTTCTTAAAATGCCAAAAATTTAAACATAACTAACATCTTATGTTAGTTATGTTTAAATTTTTGGCATTTTAAGAAGATAGTTTGGAATGTGCAACATGTAATAAGCAATATATTGGGATGTCGCAGCAGTCTTTATTTAAAAGAGTTAAATAGCATCAATTGATGAATTCGGCAATGCAAGATAACATATTTAACTCATACTGTAATTGAATAAAGATTAAAATTATTTCAAAAGAGAATAACAGAAAATAAAAGAGCAGCTCCTGATTAAAAAATTCAACAATCAACTGTTAAATAGAAAACACGAAAGTAAAGACTTACTAAATATTGATTTATTATAATTAGATTCGTGATGCTGTTATAATTTCAAGAAGTTGACAGTACGTTGCATATTTCATGGTTCATTGTTTACATTTATACGACTATCGTATTGAGATTTGTTATTCTGTATTTATTCTCTATGAAAATGGATAATATACATCAGATGTTGAGGAAAAGTTTATTTAAAGTTTGTGATAGTTGAAACATTTTGTCTAGATGTTATTAATAAAGTAAGATCTACATATGCCATCTTTTTGTAACTGAGAATTGCTTGGAGTTGCCGCCAAAACCTTTCTAGCTCGACGCTCAGTGGTTAACACTATCAATCATATGCACTATTTCATCTAATTTCTTTGATCATGTGATTTGATATGGTGAAAAATAATGATAGAAACGTATCCCTGGAAACACTGACCATTTCAGTGAAGCAAAATAATGACGATAAATAGGACACGTATGATTTGGCTATAAATGATTGTTACTGAAAGATAGCAATTTAATTAATGCAATATTTTAGCAGAAATAATGCATCCATTTTTCTAAGATAGAAGATCTGCGCTTAGGGTTTATCATACCTGCCTTTTAGAAGTAGAAAAATAGATTTGGAAAACGTCCAGGGCATTCCTAGAATTGCTGCTTAGAATAACAACTTACAGGATGCCAGTGGGTGGATGGCTGTAGTTAATCAACTGGAATTTGCCTTGTGTTTGCAGCAGTTAACATAGCTTTAAGCAAATCGTAAAGAATAGAACCAGCAACCACTGCTGCAGATAAAGTGAGACAAGTTCATAATATGGTTTCTGAACTGAAGAAGGATGTTATGCGATGTTATTTTCTACAAACTCAAGTGTGACAGAAATGTGGCAGTATATATATCATGGAATGCACTAGCGATTTATTACTCTGCACCCTGAATTTGAGGTAAGGGTTGCAGAGCAAAATTTAGCTGACAGACGACGAGCTATTATTTGTCAAAGACTTTTATCCAATGCAGAGATAGGAAACTGAAGAACAGTTGTGACTTGTGACTTCAGAAGTCACGGATGCTCTTAAAGAAAACTGTCACAGCTAATGAATAATCAACAATGGAACAACAAGCAATTGATCAAAATTGTAAACATGGTAACTATGAACTAGAAGATCAATGTCAAACTATAATTGATAAAAAGAGTTTTACAGAAATTTGAAGATAACCTGAAGCAAGCAAAATCTGAGTACTTAAATACAGATCCGTTACAATGACACAGTATTCCTCAACTTAGTTCTTCATGGCGATTGAATAAATTAATAATAACCTTAAATGAAAATATTTTATTAATAGATTTACTTCTTGAAACAGATAATCTATGCATTATGCAATTTATTGTGGTTTTGTGGCTATTACAAGAATTAGGGAAAGAAAAATCATCCCAAGTACATCCTTAGTCACATAGTGGGAGAAAAAAAAAAACATCAGTGATGATCAGACTAGAACGGAAAATAAATCATCTTCTTAACAATTTGCAAGTTTTAACTCAATATTGAACAAGAAGGCTTAACGTGCGTATATTACAATAAAGAGAAAGTGAAAATAAATAAAATGCACTTACTTACAAACATGATGAAAAGAGAATAAAAAAGATGTAATAAACCTACAGTTTCAGAATACTCGGCGTATTCCATCATCAGGGACAGCACAAACATTTAGGACATCACAAAACACTTAGGACCACATGAGGTGGGAGTACATAGTAAGAGTATCTGTATTCTCACTATGTATTCCCCACCTTGTGTCGTCTTAAATGTTTTTGTGATTTTCTATATGTTTGTGCCATCCCTGAAGATGGAATTTGCTCAGTATTCCGAAACTATAGGTTTATTACCATCTTTTTTATTCTCCTTTCATGTTTGTAAGTAAGTGCATTTTGTTTATTTTCACGTTCTCTTTAACTCAATATTGCAAGAAAAATCGTTCTAGAGCAAATGATAGACAAGATTATCACTCATCACCAATTCTAAATCTCACCAAAATTGATTCTAGATATTACTTTCATTGAAATTATTGATACCTATACACAGAAGCCTATGTGAAACATTTAAGAAGATATAAAAAAGTCAAATACAGAAAAAACAGAATCAATTCTTCAAATAAATCAGAAATATTTTTATCGGGATCATCAACAGTAACATGTTCATGGGACGCTGAATGTTGCTACGCTGAAAACTAAGGCATAATAATAGGTCGAAATCTGAGAGGTGCCGATGACTCATAATAAGAATGAATGTTTGGTGGAAAAAGAAAGTGCAAGAACTGCTAAAATAGAAGTAATGAAAAATGATGAAGTCACTATTCAAGATGCTGTTAAACTTGTGCACAACTGGAAGGAGCCTGGTCCTGATGAACTAAATAATTTCTACCACAAGAAGTTGACAGCAGCATACCTTGCTTTTGTAAAATGCTTCACTAAGAAACTACAGAAGCCGGACATTACAATATTTTCAAGTACTGATAGTACTTTCCTTCTACTGAAGGATAGTTGTAGTTTAAACCTTTATATATTGTAATTACTGATAAAAAAGATGTATGTACATTGTGAACAAAATGAAGTTGTAATGGAGGAGCAAAAAGGTTGTTGTTGATTTTCACAAGGCTGTAAGGAACAATGAATTATTAACTCTGTAGTTGTGACTAGCATTAAAAAATACAGGAATTTGAGTATTTGTTTAATTGATTATAAAAAAGCATACGATTCCATACCATACTCCTACATGTCAAGTATCCTGAAGGTATATAGGATTTAATACAACTATAATAAGGTTTCTATATCAGGTCATAGGCAAATGGAGTACAAAAGTTTACACTTTATGAATGACAAACAGACAATTAGTTCAAAACCAATTACGATCAAATGAGGTATGTTTCAAGGAAATTCACTGTTCCCACTTAGTTCTTTTTGACACTAAATCCTCTTATAGAAAAACAACTCACCCTGTACACTACAAAATTTTATGTCCTTTTGTGAGATGAAACTACACATCAAGAACTTCAAAAATATGTGTGGGATGGGGGTCAACACTCTTGGATTTCAAAATATTCAACTCTGTTTTCATGGGATTTCTTGTATTAGCAAAAATGTCAATGTGTAATGAATAATGCATTGTCTGTGATAGCTCACTTGATAACATAAACTCTTTGGATGCTAAAGATCCTGAGACCCGAATCCATTGCATGCTTTAAATTTCATTTATTTATTTATTTATTTGTTTTGTTATTTTATTTTCTCATTTTCTATCTTTATTGATTTTTTTTCCTTCTTCTTCTTTTTTTTTCTATCTTTTTGTTTTTCTTTTTCCTTATATTATGTACTTTCTTTATTGTTACTTAATTTTTGTTACTTATAGTAACATCAGTTACTATAGTAACTGATAAAATATATATTTACTTCGTTGTTCTTCCCTTTTTTTTTTTCTTCTTCATCCTTTGTTTTATTTTTAAAGGGTCATTCAAATGAAAATGAGCCAAAGGGCTTCTTAGCAAGCCACATTTCATTTCCTGCAATGATTCTGTAGATGAAATAGCGACCTTCCTTTCCCTTTTAATGTTCCAGGGAAAGACCCATGTGAATTCTTTCTGCATATAATCCAAGGTGTGTAGCACCCACTGCATGCAAATCTTCTGGTAATGCAGATGATTCTTGAAAATGGTGTGTAGACTACCAACACTTATTCCAACTTTGTCGGCAAGTGCTTCCACCATGACTCTTCTGTCTTCCCGAATGAGACTGTTAACTTCTGCTACGGAAGCATCATTGATTACACGGTGTGCTTGACCTGGCTTGGAATCATCAATCAACAATGACCGTACCTCTCAGTATTGCTTACTTCGTTCTTTAACACATGACAAAGACATGCATTTTTTGTACATGTCACTCATACAGCAATGGATTTCTGTACTCTGTAACAGATCTACAACTATATGAGGAATAAACCCATTACTAGCAGCTGTAACGAAGAAGAAGTAAAATAAAATACTAAATAAATTGTGCTGGGCCCAAATTAATGAAATAAAACTCTACTAACTCAAGTTAAAAATAGATAAAATTAATTTATTTCAAACTATACTTGAATTTTCTCCACTGGCTTCTTGTTACATACAACTCTTTGACATCCCGTAAAACATAGCAAGAAAGTTAAATAACAAAACAAGATCTCTAATTTTATAAGAACTCAACTTAAGAAAACCCTGTTATCACTCCCTTACTATGATTACCTAAGGATTTTCTCAAATAGCTATAGCTTTTCCTCACTACTAAGTAGATATATTACTATTGGACAACAATAGGAATAATAAGTAACTAAATTAAATATACATACAGATGATGATAAAGTAAGTTTTTCTATACAACTTTAAGAAGTTTACAGTTGAGTATTTTTAAATCCTTACAGAAGTCATTAACTAATGAAAGAAGCTCTTTAACCCCAACTTCGGGTAACTTCTTTAATATAACCTAACACCATTGCACTCTCAATTTTTCTTTAAATTGTAACCTGATAGGAAGTTCAATTATCCTTATCCTCTCTTTAACTAAGAACAGTGACTAATATTAGCCATAAACGTCATTATGATTAACTGACCATAGCACATACCTCTTCAGCTGCTTCTCTTTTTAGGAATACCTAGGCTTTTCACGTACTCACATATATCCTAAATTTTTCCTCGCACTAAATGAATTCACCTCAAGTTGGAAGTTGCCCTTTTTCCATATAGTAGCACTTTTCAGGTTTCACACTTTATTGGTTTCAAATAGTAGCACTTTTAGGATTTCACTCTTTATTAATTTCCCTAGGAGAATTTCAACTTCCAGCTTTTAGAATTAACAACTATGGTTTTCCTTAATTCACTGAGACAGTAGTATGTTCCAGTTGACCACTACTGAATAGACTCCTACCGATTCCAGATAAAAACCTATATTGTTCCAGTTTCTAATTGCTTTGAAGATATTGTTCTTAAACCTACACTAGAGGAAATAACTGATACTTCCCCTATTCCGCTCTGTAATCACAGAGTAGAAGTAATATATAGGTTATATTCCTGCAGCAAATAGAAAATACAAGCAGCTCTTTTGGAAATTAATATACTTTTCCAGATTTACTCAGGAACGGCATCCCTGGGTCGTAGAATAGAAAAGTCAGCATATAACGAACCGTTACTTCTAATAGCAAGGTCTGTACTCATGGTACACTCGTTGATTTCTGGCTGAACAAGAACTGTAAATGATGAAGCGTAACTTCGGACATTGTTCCTTCCTTGTTCCAACCCTCAACCTAACTGGTAAACTTGCGTCGTCAATAACAGGACATCTATAGTCATTAATGTTCTATTTAGAAACACTGCACATGATGGCTTTGACCGCTTAATACAACTTGGCAACTATAGAAATTAATCTTCAGAACCACGACATTTTCTTCCTTTACCATGAAACTTCATAACTAGCACACAGACTCGTGTAGTTAATATAGGAACACCTATAATTTCTAATGTTCTGCTTAGAGTTTTCTCTGAACTTTCCCCAGGCATAATGGAAGAATCCCGTGTCACCAATAACGTAACTACAGAATTTTTTTTTGGGGGGGGGGGCAGGCCCTTTGTGTTTGGGAAAAAAAGCAGAGAAATTTAAAATTTAAACTTGTACCTTCGAATAACTGCATTCTTATTGTTGCAAATAATGCATACAATGCCAATAAGTTAAAAATATTTTATTTTATTTAATTTATTTTTATATTTAAAATATAAAATAATTATACTAATATGTATTTTTATAGGGGGGGGGGGGCATGGCCATTCTGGGGGGGGAGGGAGTCGGGCCCCCCCTGGCTCCCCCCTAGCTACGCCTATGAGTGTCACCACTTAAGAGTTCTTTACTTCAATGCCTTTCTTTTTCCAAGACCGTTGAAATATCCAGAGATATCTGATGCGGTAAAGCAATTCTCCATGGTAAGACTAATTAATTTAATACTTTAGAAAGAATTTAGATGAAATCACCTTCATCTCACCATTTTCCACCCTTCGTCTCCGAAGTCGGGAAGCGAAGTGAATGACAACCAAAGTAACATGCTTCTACCAAAGTGAGTGGTTTTTCCTCTCTTCTCGCACTTCCCGCGAGAAGGCGAACCCATAACAACTAAAACCTTTTACATAAAGAAAAACTTTTTCAATTTTTTTTCAAGAAAAACTCTTATTTCTTTTAAAATAACTAAAACTAGGGATTTTAAGTTTATCGGAGAGGAATTTTTCCACTCCTAAGACAAGAAGCCAGTAGCAACAGTTCCAATTACTCAATAGGGGGGAGTGGGTTTTCATTCAATATTATTACGAATTATTAGTACTTTTTCCCCTAAACAAACTTATACACTATAGTTGAACCATGAATTTAACAACAAAGTTCAATCAATACATATTAATAACCAACGATCGCTAGCTGAACTCCAACTGGCAATAAAAATAAAAAATTTCTATGAAATTCCAAAACCTAATCCTTATAATAAGAATACAAAGACCCTACTAAAGCTTCATTAACTAAGTTATGACACTTATAATCCAGCCTTTAGAATAATTCTTTAGAAAACTTAGAAAAGCCTGAAACACTCTAAAAGAGGGTTTCAACTCCCAATACCTTCCAGTTAAAAAACAGATAAGTACTTGCTGTTTAGCAAGGATAAGGCAAACGCATAGGCAAAAAATATTTATTTTTTCACCTATGCATTTGCCATACACTACAGGAAGGCATCGCATATGGTTGGCTGCAATGTCATGAGAAATTAGTATGTTCTAACAAGGTTTTTTTGTACACAAACGTCACCTGGTGGCACTCAAAATAACTTACATTTTTTTCTTTGCAAAATGTCTTTTCCATGTTCTTATTAAGATATACACTAATTTTTGTTGTGATCCATCGATCACTCCAAGTACTGTCAATTTAATTATAACCACCCGGGAATATTTTTGAAGTACTTGAGGTGTACTTTCATCTCACTAAAGGGCATTAAATTCCTTAGTGCACAGGGAGTTCCATCTACTTTTTATGATAAAGAGTTAAGAGAAATTGGAAAAAAGCTTTGCTCCAGTATAAAAGTCCTACAGACAACGTTGTCATGTGAAACAAATATTAGTCAACAAAAACCAAAACTAATAGGCTTAGTTTGTCTTCAGTGAATATGACTGCAAAAAAAAAAAAATAATAATAATAATAATAATAAACCCTGTGACTTCCAAGCACAGCAACGATACAAAACCAATTATGTGAAAAACAGCAAAATCTTTCAATATAAATGAATAATAATAATCTTAGTGATGAAAATAATGTTAATGATGTTAAATAGATTGTTTTTGGAACCTTTTCTTTGAATAATGAGGTTTACGATTATCAGTTGACAAAAGATTCTCTTAACATGAATGCAGCATATTAAGTTCTAACTTCTCCTATGTATCTGTTAGCTGGGGAAAAAAAAAATATCATAATATATATTTAGGCACAGTGGCGTTGCTAGAGTTTGTGATGCCTGGGACGGTCTCTGAATTTGCAGCCCCTCTCAATACACATCAAACATAGACAAAATAAAAAGTCAAAACAACATATAGATCGTTCCCCAACCATTACAGTAGATCAAAAGTGCCACCCCCACCCCTAGCTATGCTAATATTTAGGTATAAAGATACCAACAATAAACAAATAATGTTTGTTTGTTTTTTTTTCTTTTCTTTTTGTTCACAATGTTGTAGATGTAAGAGCACATATTTATAATTAGTTCAGTGTAAATGTAATGTTCATACAAATTGTTTCACCAGTAAATAAACAATGCACCTATATTTTGCAGATGAAATTTTACTTTGTTTTGTCTTTCTATGTGATGGAGCTCTCCATCATGTGCGATCACTTTAGGCCTAATCAATTCCTGCCAGCTGGAGAAACCCCTATACTAACAAATGAAAGAAAGGCACAAATGAAGTCCCCCGTCTCATTTTAGCCCTTAAATGGGCCTATACACTCAAAAATCTAATCAGACATAAAGAAATAAAAATCTTTGAATAAGAAATTTGACGTAGATCGGGTTAATTATTTTTCAAATTAGTCCACAACAATCTCAAAAACAGACATTTTCATACAGACAGACAGAAAGACAGGTATACAGCATCATTAAAAAAACAGTCTAAATATATTCTAGAAAGCAAGTAATGTGAATGTCCTGTTGTATGTAAATAAATGTTAATCGATTTATTACTCTTAGTAGAACTACAATCAATTAACATAAGTTTTGATTTACAAATTAGTAATTTATAGAATGTCATTCTGCACATTTTTTTTTTTTAGCTTCATTATACAATTCCTAATTTATACTTTCAAATTTATTTTTTCCCCTTATATAATAAACAAACAACCAGTTTGTGGATGTTCAACAAAGGTAATCTTTTCAATCATCTTCATTACATGTTTTGTACAAATCTGGATTTTTTTTTAATAGAAATTTTACATTAATAACAAAACCTGTTACCATCTTTCAAATCATTATTACCAAAAAGAATGTGAATTAGCAACTTACAATATTTGGTAATCAATGTTTTCTAACAAAGAGACAATTAATTTTGCTTTAGTATACTAAAATAGAACTTTTGATAAGATTTGAAAGCTAAATTTTTGATGATATCAGATTTGCTATTCTTTAATTGTGTTTAACTCAGTATAAACTTTCAGTAAAGGTATTATTGTTAAACTTCTTTAATTCCACAAAATCTTCGTTACTTACACAATATTTCAGAGGCCTAACTGGCCCTCCTTTTTCAAGCTTTACATCGTAAATGAGAAAGAACTTTATTTATGAGAAATTTGTTTTTTTCAGTAAAGGTGTTTTATTTTAAAAGAAATTTACAACACAGTATATATTTGAATGGGAAAGTTATAATTGCATATTATAGAAACAGAGAAAAACAGATCAAATGTGAACAAGAATTTGCAGTTAATGTTTAAATCCTATTTTTTACCTCAACTAACAAAATTTGTAGATTCAAACAAAGCATTTGTCATAAATTGGATGCCTGGAATAAACCAGAAATTGGTAGTTTTTACTAAACAAAACAACATTAAAAAAATGCAACAGTAACAACTGCAAAATCTTCAACAGAAATGCAATTCAAAAAACATTCAAATTTTAAGTAAAAATGACATTGGATTTTGCCTGAATATAAAAGAACCATAATGGATTCCCCCATTTAAACATATATTGGTTAATCATAAATATGCAATCCCAATATCAATCAATATTGAAATATAAGCTTAATTAAAGATATGTTGCCTCTTTGTTACATTACTTACTTCTCAGTCATCAGTAATAATGATTAAGAAGTTCTGTATAATGTAAATTCTTTTCTAAATTCAATTTTTTTACCTAAAACATACAAAGAGATTCAAAACTGATGTGGTCGACTTCTTAACCATGGTAAAGTTATTATTATCTATTTCATGTCAACACCATATTTTCCTCAAGAGCATTTTTATTCTTGTGAAAATGTTTGTGGAAAAAAACAAGGTGACCTGCCACCCCTTTCAAAAAAATTTGGCTTAATACACAAAAATGATGAATTTTATATTATTTTATAAAATAAGAAGATAATATTAATATGGTCCTAGAGTTAAAACCTGACACAATTATAAAACAATGAACTGTACCATTTAATCACCATAATGCTCAGTTTGCAGGAACCTGCAAATATTTGACAAAAAATCAAAGTACCATGAAGGAATTGCCCAATTTGAATGTAATTTTCTATGTATCATTTTGGATGAAAAGAATTGGAATTGTTCAAATCCTTCAATATAAACGAGAGGCACACAGCCTTTACTTCTGGTGTAAAGGTGTCGGATCCATTTCTTATGATATCAGATCCCCTTTTTTAGTGATTTGAGGAACTTTCAATTCACAGCAATACAAGCAGAAAATTCAGCAACCCGTTGTTATGGAGCAATTTTCCAACAGGAAAATGCACATTCACATATTGCATACATTTCCAAGCAGTTCATTCTCTTCCTTGGCCTAACAGGTCCCCAGCCTTGTCCCTCATCGAGACTGTTTGGGACGTGCTTGGATGTAAAGTGCATCCATCATCGTACATCCTACATTTGGAGCAGCAGTTTGAGCAAGCTTGGTGTGATCTTCCACAAGACAAGATCAGGACTTTCTTTCACTTTGTGCCACGTTGTATACCAGAATGCACTTCAACCAGAATTGACTCAGTTCTGATAATGAAACAATGATGCTGCTATTGTTCAATAAAAATCTGTATTTTCACTGTGAAATCTGAATCAATTCCAGTACTCTTCATCCAAATGACACATATTAAGTTTCAGTCCAATTGAACTCTTCCTTCATGGTGCTTCGATTTTTTTTTTTGTCAGAGTGTATTCCTCATACCAAACTAGTACAAATTAAGATTTAATCATTATTGAGTTACTGAAGTTTCCAATGTCAAAGTTTCCTTATTTCAAATTACAAAAGAAGATGCTTTTACTTTATATATTTTATAAGAATTGGTACTGAAAAAGCTAAGCATATACACTGATATTAGAAAGGACCATAACACACAAGTCTTTATAAACAAAATTGTATATCCTTTACATGACATGTTTCGAGAATATCTCGTCCTCAGATGTATAGATAATAAACTGAAAGCATAAATTAACCATAACTACATCATGGATATATAAAATACAAAGAATACCTTAATAATAACATCAAAGTTTGAATAGTATCATGCGTAATAATCCAATAATTTATGCTACAGAAAAGGATTGTTATCTCAGAAAATTTCACGAATCTTTAATAACACTGGACAGCAAAAAAAAATTTTTGTTTCGATCGCTGACACCATTCCTGCTAATTCTTATGTAAAATGACCTCCTGAATCCGAATATAACCTCCGTTTTCCCCCATCACCCACCGTTTTTGGGGGACGCCCCCCTCCCCTATTTTTATCACTTTTTGATAATTTGAAGGGATTAAAAGGATTATTTTTGGCCTTTACATGTCTTCTGAGGGGCTAGAGAGGTGAAAAATTCTAAAACATAACATTTGTAGCAATGAGGTAGATTGGGAAGTGGCTTTTGCCCCCTTAAATTGTAAAAAAATCATTAAAAATGATCGATTCTTCCTGTTTTTTTCGCCAATTTTTCTTTATTTCCTACATATTTCAGCTTCCAACCCCCCCCCCCCCCATCCTCTCCCAAATAATAAAAATATATATTAACAATATATAGCAACAATAATAAAAATTTCTAGCAACAATATATAGCAACAATAATAAAAATATATAGCAACAGTTGGAAGAGTCACTGTAGCACGCTCATGGTCTCAATACCTCACGTGCAGAAATAAAAAGTAAACTAATAAATAATAATAATAAATTAAATAATAAATAAATGTTTCGGATGAACACGGGGAACATCAAGTCATCAATAAGTTCGAGAGAAGATTTTCAGGGAAGTGGAATGCGAGCATGTTGATATAGTACTGCTGGTTTTTGGTATGAGAAACTTCTACCTCAGGATACAAAAGGATAGTAAGCACCAAATGAAGATACTTATCTTATTTAGTTATTATTCTTTATATTTGTTACTTTACTTTTTACATTTATTATTGCACTTTTCATTTCTGCGTGTGAGGTATTGAGACCATGAGCGTGCTACAGTGACTCTTCCGAACTGTTGCTATATATTTTTATTATTGTTGCTATATATTGTTAATATATATTTTTATTATTTGAGGGGAGCTGGAAGCTGAAATATGTAGAAATAAGTGAAAAATTGGCGAAAAAAACAGGAAGAATTGATCATTTTTAATGATTTTTTTACAATTTAAGGGGTCAAACGCCAGCCCCCAATCTACCTCATTGCTAAAAATGTTAGGTTTTAGAACTTTTCACCTCTCTAGCCCTTCAGAAGACATGTAAAGGCTAAAATAATCCTTTTAATCCCTCCAAATTATCGAAAAGTGATAAAAAATAGGGGGGGGGGTCCCCCGAAAACGGTGGGTGATGGGGGAAAACGAAGGATATATTAGGACTCAGGAGGTCATTTTACATAAGAATCAGCAGGAATGGTGTCAGGGCCGATTTTCATGCCGTCCAGTGTAATCAATACACATAGATGCTACAACACAGAGATATCATTCCGAAACGCATTATTGTACGATTTAAGGCGATACTATTCAGACTTTGATATTATTATTAAGAATATTCTTTATACACTTTATATAGCCATGATGTAGTTATGGTTAATTTATTGGGTGAGTGCGGAAGTTCTTCCCGTTTTTGGATATTAAAGTTTGCAATGGAATTGCCCTAACACATGACATTGTAATGACGCAAATCGTCTGCCAATCAAACGTGTGGATGTCTCACATATAAATGCATTGTGTCTCACAAAGTTAATCATCTCAAAAAAAATATCAGAGGGTGTAACATGGAATGCGAGAAGTAGCATATAAGGCATTGTTTGTTATATGAGTTCGATAAAAAGAGTATGGCAGCCGCAGCATGTCAAGTTTATGGTGAGGTTGCAATTGACGAAAGCACATGTCGTCGATGGTTTTGAAAATTTAGGGAAGGAGACAGAAGCTGCCAAAATCAGGCTAGGAGTGGACGGTCATCATACGTTGGACAGGACGATATTGACCAAGCCATAAGGAACAGCCCGAACCCAACCGTGCAAGAATTAGCGGATACCTTCAACGTACACCGGACAACGGTCGAGAGACGGCTGGGTAAGTTGGTCTTACGAGAAAGTTGGATCGTTGGGTTCCACATAACCTGACAGCTAAGCAACGAGAGGACCGAATCGCCACCTGTGTTTTCTTGCTTTCCCGGTACAAAAATTACCCATTCTTGACACCAATTGTGACAGGAGAGGAGAAGTGGGTTATGTACCGTAACGTAAAGCGTCGTAGGACTGTCTGTCGCCCTTCTGATCCGCCTGCATCGACTTCGAAAGCTGAAGAAGGTGTTATGGAGTGTGTGGTGGGATGTGCAGGGAATAATTCACTGGGAGGTCCTGCCACTCAACCAAACCATCAATGCTGCCTTCAACTGTCTACAGTTAGACAGGCTGCATTCAAATTTGGTAGCAAAGCGGCCAGGTCTCATCAATTGTCATGGTTACATCACGATAACGCCAGGCCACATGCTGCTGTCATCACTCGCTAAAAGTTACTGGGCTTTGGTTGGGAGATTTTACCCCACCCTCCCTATTCTCCTGACTTGGCACCAACTGACTATCACCTATTCGTGCGTTGAACAATTCCTTCAGTCAGAAAATCTTTGATAATCTTCATGCTGAGAAAACTGCCTTCAAGACTTTTTTTGACTCGAAACCGCCAGAATTTACCGCCTTGGGATTCATCTCCTACCAGAAAAATGGCAAGAGATCCTAGATAGCAATGGGGATTATGCACAATAATAGGTACTGTTCATTTTGCATTTATTTGCTCTTCTTTATGGGTAATAAAAACGGGTAGAACTTTTGCACTCACCCAATATGTTTTCAGTTTATTATGTATACATCTGAGGACGAGATATTCTCAAAACATGTCATGTAAAGGATATACAATTTTGTTTATAAAGACTTGTGTGTTATGGTCCTTTCTAATATATAGTCTACACACGATGAATTACTATTTTATATACTGATGTACCAGAAAAACGGACCTGTCTAATAACTCATAGGTCTTCCTTTCAATTGGATTACCATAGCAACACAATGGGGCATGGACTCCAAAAGCTCTCTGAAGTACTGTGTAGATAGTGTATGTCATGCCTTCTCAATAAAGGTCCTGATATTCGTTGGTGGTGGCACTGACTGCATGTTGAACCACATCCCACATGTGTTCTGTTGGTTCAAATCCAGGCCAACTCATGATGCCAAACTCAGAGGAATGCTCCTCCAGCCATAATTTGGTGACTGTGGAGTTCAGGGGTCCTGATGCTGAAAGAGCCCACTCTTGTCTGAGTGAATGCATGGCATAAACAGGTGCAAATTAACTGCAAAGATAATTATTTAGCATCTGCTGGTCAATGATATCTGTATAGCTATCAGGGGTTCTAATGCGTACCAGCTGAAAACACCACAAACAGTAACCATCCTGGCCTGTCTCTTCTTGAGATGTGGATCCACTGCCTCATGGAGTTTTCTCTCCATGTATAATTGTCCAGAGGACAGAATGGTTGTCTTGGGACCTGGTGGGATTTGTTGATGTCCATAGACACATACCAATAAATACCAGGAAATAGCCCTCCGTAACAGAGAGCCATGTGATAAGGCTAAGACAACAATTCCTATCCTCTCCTACTCATGGCAGCCTTGGATACGACGCAGGGTGAGAGCCTACATCATAACTAACGGGGAAGGACGAAAGGCGACTCTCCAGCATCTTAAAACAGGAGCATTGGGCTAAGGGAAGGAAAACCCCAACAGAAAACGAAGGGTAGGGAGGACCCTTCAGGTATAATGAATACTAACCTCCCTTGGGGAAGGAAACCCCGATATCAAACACGGTCCACCAGTGAGGGGGTTAAGCATAGGGTTGGCGGCCCTATCTTGTAAAAGAACCATGTCACGAATCCTAACGATATGCCTCTGTAGATGGGATCTAACTCGTGGAGACGACTCGACAAAGAAACACGGTTAAGGAATAAAATAAAGATGGGTACTTGGAACATTAGAACTATGCTCCAACCAGGGAAAATGATGGAAATTGCGGAAGAAAAAATTTCAATTCGATATTACAGCCCTTCAGGAAGTAAGATGACAAGGCAATGGTAAAATTGATAATAAGGATTTCACATTATACTACTCAGGATCTGAGAAAAGAACTGGACAATATGGAAATGGATTTATAATCAATGGAAGATTGAAGAAAAGCATTCAGTCCTTTATACCATTAGGAGAGAGACTATGTAAAATCATACTAAAGGGAAGGTTTCGAAACATCACTATATTTTCTGCACTTGCTCCAACAGACTAAAGACCTGATGATGAGAAATCCACTTTTTAAGATAAATTAGAAAAGAAATGTAACAAAGTTCCAAAATATCATATGAAACTAGTACTAGGAGAATTTAACGCCAAAATAGGTAAGGAGCAAAGGATATCCACTGTAGCAGGAAAATAATCTCTCCATACAGAAACAAGTGAAAATGGACAAATGCTGGTTAATCTAGCATTAGCGACAAACCTATTGATAAGGAGTACATTCTTTGAGCATAAAAACATACATAAACACATGGAAAATACCCGATTCATCTTTTTTCAATCAGATAGATCATGTTCTAATAAATAGACAACATTTTACATCAATAACAGATGTTAGAACAGCAAGAGGACCAAATTGTGACTCGGACCATTATCTTGTCCAAATACTGCTAAAAGAAAAGCTATCTGTTGCTAGACAGGGACGAGGAATTAAAAGAAAAAAATGGAATACCTCACTACTCCAGGAGAAGGAATATACTGAAAACTATAAGAAAATAATGGAGAAGAAACTAAAGACAATAACAGAAAAAGGAAAAGAGAATGAACTAGTTGAAAACCAATGGAAATGTATAAAAGAATCCATAATAGATGCTGTAGAAAATACCATAGGAAGAATACAGGGGAAACGAAGTAAAGAATGGTTTGATGAAGAATGAAAAAGTTCATTGAACAAAAGAAATAGAGATAGACAAATGATGATACAAAGAGATACTAGATTAACAAAGGAAAAATATAACCAGAGTAGAAAAGAAGCTAGCAAAATAATTCGAAATAAGAAAAAAGAGTTCTTGAAATGTAAAATAAAAGGGATCGAACAGCTAAATGATACAAGTGAGAATAAGAAATTCTATAAGGTGGTAAAAACCATGATCAAAGGCTAAATCGCAAGGAGCAATTTATGTCGGGACAAGAATGGAAAACTGGTTGAAGACCAACAAGGAAAGATGGGCTGAATACTATAATGAGTTCCTAAATAACAGTGATGAAGATGAATAAATACTTCTTCAACACCTCTTACTATATTAAAACATATTTTTAATACGAATTTTCAGAAGATTTTTTTTCTTTCTTCCTTTTTCAAGTTTGTTGGTTATAATAATACATTTCCAGGTGATATCATTCACATACACATCTTAGACATAGTTGTTAACAAACATTTTTCGCCCTTAAATGCTACAAACATTTATTATTTCAATTAACTTTAATCACAATTGTTTAAACTCTTCAATTATTACGCCTTTTTTATACAATTCCTTACCATTTCATTAGCCAAATATACAAAAACATTCTCTACCTCTAATCCTTTACTTCTATTAAAATTTGACCAAGAAAGAGAACCAGAAGATCATAATAGAATAACTGAACCTACGATAGAAAAACCAACAATAGAAGAGATACGGGAAGTTGTGAAAAAGTTAAAGAATGGGAAAGTACCTGGAGAAGATGAAATACCCGGAGAATTGATAAAAGCTGGCAGAGAGGAACTGATGAAGGTATTACAATGATATGTAAGATCTGGGAAAAAGTATGAAATATCAACAGAATGGAAAAACGGGCTTGTCTGTCCTATTTATAAGAAAGGAGACAAGCTCGATTGTAAAAATTATAGAGGTATCACACTCTTAAACACTGTATATAAGATATTTTCAAGCATTGTTCAGAAACGAGTAAACCTCTTCGCTGAAAATATACTCGAGGACTATCAATGTGGATTCCGGAAAGGTAGAGGAACAACAGACCAGATTTTCACAATTAGACAAAGAACGGAAAAATATTATAATTTTAACATTGATCTACATATACTCTTCATCAATTATAAACAAGCCTTTGACAGTATTAAATGGAACCAGTTGTTCAGAGTGCTAATAGAGGATAGAATGCCAATCAAATTATTAAGATTGATTCAAACCTGTATGCTCGGTTCTCACTGTAAAGTATACATTGCAGGGAAGATTAGTGATCCATTTAAAATAACAGCGGGAGTTAAGCAAGGTGATTCGCTATCAGCTACACTATTTAACAGCTCTTCATAGCGTTGTGAAGACTTTAAATTTTAGGGGCAACATCCTCTATAAGTCAAAACAATGTCTAGCATATGCTGATGATGTAGCACTAATAGCAAGAAATAAAGAGACACTATAAGAAATGTTCAAAAAACTAGAAATAAATAGTAAAATCATAGGACTCAAAATTAATGAAGAAAAGACCAAATATTTGAAAATGTTGGCATCAGAAACTAGTAGGAGAATATAAAGAATGGAGATAAATGATTATAACTTTGAAGGAGTCAGTGATTTCACATATCTCGGAGTGAATATTAACAATGTAAATAATACATCTGAAGAAATTAACAAAAGGATGATGAGAGGTAATAAGGCTTATTATGCAAATGTACCACTCCTAAAATCTGCTCTTTTGACTAGGAAAACAAAAATCAAGTTATTTAAAACCTTAATAAGACCAGTAGTAACTTACGGAGCAGAAACATGGGTCCTTACCAATAATGATGCTGAGACTTTACGTAGATTCGAGAGGAAAATTATAAGACAAATATATGGAACAGAGAAGGAAGGAGAAAGATGGAGGATAAAATACAATGAAGAAATAAACAATATACTCGAAGGAGAAGATATAGTTAGATTTGTAAAATCTCGTAGAATTTCTTGATTGGGACAAGTGCAGAGAATGGGAGTGGAAAGAATGCCTAAAAACATTTATAAAAGCAATATTCTGGGTGTAAGAAAACATGGCAAGCCCAAGAAAAGTTGGATCCAAGAGGTTGTGGATGAAATGAAGAAGATGAAAGTTACTGGATGGTGGGAGAAGAAGAGAGGAATGAAGGCAGATCGTGAAGGCACCCCTGGCCCACATCGGGCTGTAGTGCTTTGGAAGAAGAAGAAGTGTAATTGTCCATCTGCTTGAAATCGTTAAGACCACGACTCATAGGCCAAGGCTAAACATTTTCAATCATCTTGCATGCAGTGCTGGTATTCACAAGCCCAGACGAAGCACATAGACCTGTGCTGTCGGGTCAGCAATTGAACCACAGTGGGCAGCTGACTACTGTATCCCATAGGAGAAAGAGATCATTGCACTGTCTGAAGCTGATGTTAGGTGTGGCCCTAGCATTTAATTCTTCTATTATCTCCTGGAATGTTGAGTGCCGGCTAGATGTTACAATGCATGCCAGACAACGCTGCCCATGATCATTCAGAGTTTTTCATTGACTGCAGTGGTGTAGCACATTGGATATTGTGCAGTTGAGGTACATTCTTAAAATTGTTGCCCACGAAAATCCAAATTTCGCATTTATTTCGGAGATGGAGATGAGCCCATCATGCCTTATGGTACCTATTACCATGCCTCATTCAAAGTTACTTAAATCATGATATACTGCCATTGACACTGCAAATTATGTGATAACGGACTGTACAGATATCTGCCTTTATAAGTACTTCAATTGCAGAAGATAAAATTTGAATAAGGGTGTGGTGGCATATACTGTAAATGGAAGAGATTGTCTCAGTTTTTCTGATAATTCAGTGTATTTCTGCATATAAAGTTATAATGGAAAGGAATACCTTTACTGATACATCATGAACTGCTTGATCACTGTCATTGTGGACACTGATATAGCTAGAAAAAGTTTCTCCAAGGTATATGTTTCTAAAAAAGAAAGTGAAATTGAAATATTTTAATATAGTAACTTACAAATTATGAAAAAAAAAACAAAAAAACAAATTTGTTATTGTAAAAGAAAATGAATGAATTTCATTAAAAAAAAAAAAACACCCAAAAACTGTCAATTACACATCACATACAAATTATTATAGATTATGTTTGTAAAAAAAAAAAAGTAGTTCATACTGCAGTTCTGCCTTTCTTGTCTAATTACTATTATAAGATTATTGGAATTCATCTCCCAATCACAATTGAGTAAAAAATTGAGGTGGAAAGAGACAAGAGGAATCACAGCTAGCTAGAAATGAAGCAGAGGTAATTGTATATATGAAGGTGGGCTGAAAAGTTTCCAGCCTAACTTTTTACAAGACATTTTTTCTGGAAATTTAGTTTTATTTCTCGACATAGTCTCCTTCTAAGTCTATATACTTCTCCCAGCGATGCTCCCATCTCTTCAACCCATCCAAATAGTACTTGGCGTCTTTCTCTGCAAAATAGTTGTTTACGAAGGTGATGGCCTCCTCATTCGACGATAACTCTGTCCTCTGAGCCCAATTTTTAGCTTAGGGAACAAAACAAAAGTCGCTTGGGCTAGATCTGGTGAGTAAGGAGGGTGGTCAAGCAGTTCAAACCGTAATTTGTGGATTTTCGCTATGGCAAACGCTGAGGTGTGAGAGGGCGCATTGTCTTGGTGGAACAAGATTTTCTTTTCTGCAAATGTGGCAGTTTTTCCGAAAATTTCCGAAATGTGGCCGTTTTCCTTCAGCTTGTCAAGTAATGATGAGTAGTATGCTCCTGTAATAGTTGTCCCTTTTTGAAGATAATCAATTAAGACAACTACATGACTGTACCAGAAAACAGTTTCCCAGCTGAAGGAAAAGCCTTTGTTTTTTTTGGAGCCGATTCCCCCTTGGCAGTCTACAGACTGTATTTTTGATTCTGGAGTGTAATGGTGTATCCAAGTTTCATCTACAGTAATTATCCAGAGCCAAAACTCTGATTTATTGTGCCTAAACAGAGCGTTGGAAATGTTCATGCGAACACGTTTCTGGTCCAAAGTGAGCAAACGCGGCACCCAAAGCGGAGACAGCTTTCGCATGCCTAAATCTTGATGCAATATGTGCCGAACACATTCTTTGTAGATATTCATAGCCTCGCCTATCTCTCTAACCTTAATTCGACGGTTGTCTAGCACCATTTGGTGAACTTGAGCGATAACATCATCAGTGGTTGCAGTTTTTGAACATCCCGAACGTTCATCGTCACCCAACCTGGTCCGGCCACCTTTAAATTCAGCTGCCCAAAATTTCATGGTGGTAAATGATGGTGCAGAGTCCCCGTACACAGCATCTAACTCGTCTTTGATTTGTGTAGGCATATTGCCTTTCAAAAATAAATATTTAATGACAGCTCGATACTCGATTTTTTTCCATTTTCACAAGAACACTCACATCGACTCACTCAAACGATAGTCAAACAACAACTGCACATCCAAAATGGCTGCGATTTTGGTGAGTATCTTTCAACGCATGTGCAAACACACTCCCCTACTTTTGTTGATGTGTCCTGCCATCTTCATGTTGAGGTCAGAAACTTTTCAGCCCACCCTTGTACAAAATAGTCCACAAGCAATTCTAACAGATACTTAAAGCAGACTAAAAATTTAGTGTGTGAAGAATTAGAATTGTACCTCCAATAAATATCGGGTAGTATTCAAGGGTTGCTGAAAGCTATGGGTCAGTAATGCATACATTGGCTATGGGAATATCAAAAATTTCTCTCCATATGTAGAAAACTTTATAAGGAGTCTCTATAAGCGAGTTTCTGTCAGTTGCTAAGTGTTTGATATGCCATACTCAATTGGCTTTATTTTAGTTACTGACAGTGTTTGCTACGTTACTTTGATTCGTGTTCCTTTAATTACTTACTGATAGTTTGATACAACATACCCATAGGAGTTTATGTCAGTTGCTGAGAGTGTTTGATATGGCATACTCGTATGGCTTTAACTACTTACTGATAGTTAGATACATCACACCCATATCAATTTATTTCAGTTGCTGAGTGTTTGATATGTCATACTGATATGGCTTTATTTTAGTTACTGATAGTGTTTACTATGTCATATCAATAAATGTTTCTTTAATAATAACAATGGATGAGACCAAATTATTTACAAGTGACATCCTGGAACAGCTGTTTCACGCTCATTGGCGATCATCAGCCAGGAGAAGTCACTGTAAATAACAAGGTCTTGCAACTGAGGCTGGTATCCTATGTCGAAGCAATACATATGTGTGTTTTTAGATACTGATAGAATTAAATGTGTCCAGATGTGTATTTTAGTTTATGAAAGAACTAGTTAATTTCGAGACTATTTCAAAGATAAATTAAAAAAAATTAAAAATTCTTTCATTAAAAGAAATTAAAAAGGTAACAAACTGGAAATTTACCCTGAAAATCATAATTCATTTTAAAGAATTTTAATCTATCTACTAGGTTGCTGCGTCACAAAAGGGAACATTCACTAAACAGACACTTTCGATATTAAAAAAAACAAACAAAAAAACTATTTTCTGTGGATTCAATAAGTGCTTTTCTCCTTCCTTGAACTTCCAAAGTAATAATTACTGTAATTAGTCAATAAGAATGAATGGGTAACGGCCAGTGCTATGCTGGACTCGGCTCGGTCCGGCTTGCACGAGCTGGATTTGCTAGACTGCATCTGGTAAAAAAAAAAAAAACTTTACCAGATGCAGTCTAGCAAATCATCAACCAAGCAATGAACAAATGTTTGAAAAGTATAAAAAGTTTTCTTATTCTATTAATACATCATGTTGTGGAATGGCCAAACGATTGGCTAATATAAATTTTATTTAAGATTGGACTCTGATGATCAACATTTTAGGAGAATCTTGCCTCCTTTGAAAGGCACTACAATCAAGATCAACAATTATTCAGAAATCTGATAAATTAATTAAACAATCTACAAGAGCAATAGAATTGGGAAAAAATAACCCTGGAAGTTATGAAAAGCAGGTTGCAAGTTTAATTCAATCAAATGAGGTTAAATGTATACCATTTTAATATAATACTATATTTAATGCTCTATCTAGAGAGAAATTACTGGAAAGTTTAGTGAAGAACATGGAATTGCATCTTTTATCTGCTAACCACATACGTTTAGATAAGAAAAAATCCAGCAGTGAAAATAATTTTGAAAATTTATTAAACCTTTTTATGACTTATTGGATCCCATATTTTTTGTTGTTAGAGGAAATTCTTTCTCCGTAATTAGCAGGAGAAACAAAGGTTATTAAATTGCATGAAATTTTAAAATATAAAATAGACATCAATGAAGGTAATATTCAGTTGAAAAATGTTCCTACCACAATTCTAAAAGCTAAAAAGCAATTGCAATTGAATGCAATAGTAGCGTAAGAAGTAAAAATCAGGTTTTGAGAAAAACTCAGTCTGAAGTTTTAAAATCGAAGCAAAGGAAGAAACTACACCTGAGCATTGAAAACTTTTTTTATTTGCTTCAAAATATCAAAATACAATTATTTTAGTTGTTTTTACTTGACAAAGTATCTTGATATTGGAAATAATACAATTATTAAAAATGCAAATAACGCTTTCCTTGCATAGAACTAGAGTTTTCCCCCCTAGCTATCTCCTACATGTGTTATAATCTCATTTAAGATGAAAGGATATGATGTGTATATATATATCTGATATGATATCTGTAAAGAGCAAACAAGCACATAACCTTTTCTTACAGCATACTGAAACTGCATTAAAAACTTTGTGGGAACTTTCTTCCCCATTGCAGAACCTTTCTCTCTATTCCTCATCTTTTTGCCAACATTGCTCTGCCACAAATTCATGTTTCGTTTTGTTTGAAGCCTGCATTTCCAGTATTCACTATTATCAATAATTTCCTCTTCAGATGAAATATTATCACTGCAGCCATTTTGAGGTTGTCATATGTACAGGAACAGGAAGTATAACAAATATGCAAGAACAGCATTGCATGCAGTTTCCTTTAAGGGAATCTCCTGTCATCAATAAGAATAACTGAGAATTAAGAGTTGCTGCCTAAGTAAACAACGGATCCAAGCTTACTATAGAGTGGTTTTAAACAATAACAGCGTTAAACAACTAATGTTGTTATTGCATCCAGCTCCACAATTAGTAGTTCAGAAGCTGAGAGAGGTTTCAGTGTAATGAATGTAATAGTTACCAAATAAGGATCACCCTCATTTTGGAAGCCATATCCAACTATAAATTTATTAGGGAAGAAGCTAAAGGATTGGGATGCAGTTCCATTTGGCAAACTGAGGATGAACAATCATAGATTGGCAACAGATACAAGAGTTCATGTAAGAGCTGAGAAACATATATGTATTAATCAGAAAAACATTTGAACTTTGTATTAAATTATACAAAGTTCAAATACAAATTATTGTATTAAATTATAAGAAGGAAATATGCTGTAACTTTATTAAGATTTACTTATCTATATCGATATTTTAAATTCATTAGACTACTTGTAAATTCCATTTACTCCAACGCGATATTTCGAATTGGTCTGCTCGACCATTCTTCATCAGGTGCCATTAATAATTAAAAGGGAATCACTATTTAAGTTATTCCTCTTTTTACAAAATGTAAACAAAAGAATTTCACTAATTCTAGTTGCAAAAATTTTACTACGAATCGATGCAAAACCTGTGGTGTTCAATTCTCAGAGAACTGCATCTTATTGGAAAAATAGTTACGTTTTACCTATTCAAGTAAAGGGTCATTCCATATCAAATCATCCAGAAATGTTAGGAAATGACCTCACAGAAAACCTTGAAATTTTGTATAATTGAAGTTTACCTAGATATATGAACATTTCCAAAATTTAAATTTTGCAGGTTAAGTAATTTTTCAGTAATGGTCTAAAGAAGTTGTATGGATTCAGGAACTCAGGTGTTCCATGGACGAGCTCTTAATAATTTAAAAATACAATAGTTCATACAGTTTTTGCATTAGAACCTGGATTTTTTTTTTAAATAAAAGAGAAAGGTTTGTATTTTTATGTTCATGCTCCTTATATTAAATATTCATAAGTTTTTTTTTAGAAAAAAAATGTAAGAATGTAACTCGATACCTGGGCATTATAATTTTTTTAAGGTATTGCCCCCTCATAGATTACTTTGAAATTTTTACAATATTATTATAAATCTTTTTTTTATGTCACACAAAAAAAAATCAGTTTGTAGAAATGATGGGAAGTGTGGAAAAAACGCTATTTAAAAAAAATAATTAATTTGGTAATTTATGACTACCATGTCACCTGAAACAATAATATTAAAATAATAATTTGAAATAAATTTGTAATGAAACAATGTGTAACGGCCCGATGGTTGTTACACAATTTCTCTTTCCAATCCTTTTGCATCCCCGGAGCAATTTTGTGTCTTGAGAACGTTCTTCAAAGTCTTCGGGTCTGCGAAGCAAGAGTATTTCTCCCTACGAACGTGCGTCTCCTGTGTAGCAAAGTGCAATGCCGAAGATGACACTGTCTAGGCTATCCATCCCTAGAAGAATTGATCTTGGACTGAAATTAACAAGTACCAATTGAACACTGGACCATGCCCCCTCTCCGAAGAATAGCCACGAACTATTTATGCTCAAGTGAGCTGTGAACAATATAGGCACATAGGAACTGCGTTAAACTTGACTATCACAAAGTGTTGGATGTATATGTGTAATTTTATAGTTATCATTAGTGTTTCTTTTTATATATAATCAACTTCTTTTTTGGAAAACTCCAGGGTAACATATGTATTCCTGTATATTCATTTACAATCATTCTTCTTGATGCTAACCTATTTATAAATACATATATATTCCTTATTATATCTATTATTCTTTTTTTCTAAACTTGTTACCCCGCTTTATATATTTTATATTTATTACTTAATTAATGGCATTACTCCCTTCTTAATTGACCCTTGCAAAGGCGAACACAGAGGAATGAAAGCTGAGTCAAGTGATAGACGCCTGGGGCAAGGTCTTTTCCCACTCTGATCAGCCTGTGGGCCGCCATCGACCCCACGACTCTGTTTACAAAAACAGACCCCCATAATATGGAAAGTACAAGTAGGCAGTGTTTTCTTGGACAGTACCTTCAAGATCCATGTGATAGTGATTTTCAGAGGGGGGCAGGTGTCCAACTTTTTTTTTTTATTTTAATAAAAAAAAATTATTCTACAAAATTTTATATAGCCAATTCTTTCACGATTTTTTTTTTATGAGTACTATTCATTTCTCAAAACTGATTTTTTTTGTGATGAAACTTTACTATTTGTAGATCACTTCCTAATTTTTTCAATGATTTTCAGAGGGGGACAAGTGTCCAAATTTTTTTTTTAATTTAATCAAAAAAAAAACAATTAAAAAAATATAAAAAAAATTTATATGGCCAATTCTTTCATGTTTTCGTAAACTACATGTCAGAAAGCATATTCAGGAAAAAAATTGTCAGCCTACTTGTTTCCATTTAAAAACTGCAGCCAATTTTCAAATTTTCACAATTCGCTTAGAAGTACCACATTGCATCAAACTTTCTGCAATTACTACCAACAGAACGCATATAAAGCAATAAAAATTGGCAAAAGTTCATGAAATTAAGTATAATAGCATTTCCAGTTGAGAACCAAAGCTCAGTTCTCAACTGGATAGTGGGTGTCATGGCCTGGATGATTTGACATGGAATGACCCTAAATAAGTTTTCCTGAACTATGCGCCCCTCTTTTTCCATGTCGTTTAGTGTTGGACGAGTAGATACGGCAATTTGCGATTTATAATTTTTCATTTTGATACAATTTAGAAAATGTTATTTTAGGGCTGCCTCTGTGATAAATGTGTTTGAAAAGTAAGGATATTGAAGATGAGCTCATTGCTAATGATGATAACAGGGATTTGCCATCAGAGACCTCCGATGAAGAGATTTCTTCTTCTAGCAGTGAAGAATCTTTCATTTAGGCCTCAAGGACAGGTATAAAGAGGCGTCGAATCTCTTCTTCCTCTGAGGGAGATGACTCATGGGGGTCCGACCTAGAAGAAGATAGAAATGCTGATCCAAGCGAAGGCGAGTGGGGCGAAGTGAGAGTAAATGGTGATAACCCTCTGAAGTAAATGGTGATAACCCATTGAGTTTCTAGAGACACCAGGATCGAAGCATGCTCCTCTAAGTGATGCACAACCAATCCAATACTTTCGTTTATTTTTTACGGATGTTCTATTGAATTAAATTGTTAGGGAAACAAATGCATAGGCTTGACACTTTCTCAGTAGTGATGGATGTCTTACTCCAAATGCTCATGCAAAAAATTGGGAAAAAATAACAGTTGCTGAACTAAATGCTTTCATCGCATGCGCTTTGAATATGGGCATGCCAACAATTCGAAGGTCAACAACTGAATCTTATTGGTTCACTCAAAAATCGCAATACATCGGATGGTTTCATGAGATGTTTCCTAGAAATCGATTCCAGTTGATCTTGAAATTCTTTCATTTAGCTGACACACACACAAAAAAAATCTACCTTGGCCAGGGGAAGCAGGGTATGGTCCTTGTGCCCCTCTTTAACCATGTCAACTTAGTTTCCAGGCACCACTATACCCCCCCCCCCCCCCATGAGTATCTGAGTGTTGATGAAAGCTTGGTTGGCACCAAAAACCAAATGCAATTACTGCAATACATTCCTAGCAAGCATCATCATCGCTGGGGAATAAAATTCTGGATGTTATGCGATTCCATGTTGCACTATTTGTTATCTTTTTATGCTTATAGAGGCGCTAAGAGAAAAAAAGAAAAGGATCTAATAAAAAAGTTTGGCTTGGCTTACACAGTTGTAGAAAAGTTATTGAAGATGGTAACTATCTAAACAAAGGTTATCATATTTTTATGGACAATTTTTTCACATAAGTACCTCTAGCTAAATACCTATACAAAGTAGGAACTTCTGTAACTGGGACTATTCACAGGAATAAGAAATTTATTCCGATAGAATTAAAAGAAAAATTTCAAGTATGAGAAGAGCGGTACTACCGTAATGGCCATATTCTTGCTCCTGCCGTGCGGGGAAAAAAAATCCCAGCGATTTCCTGTGATTCTTCTTTCGACAAAATGCAAAGCAGAAAAGAGTAAACGCTCATCTACACAGCAAGGTCACGTAAAAGACATGGAGAAGCCTTTCATTATTCAATCCTATAACGATTATATGGGAGGAATCGATATGTCAGACATGATGCTCTATACCTATCTTGACGAGAGACGTACATTAAACTATTGGAAAAAGATGTGTTTCAATATTTTTTCGCATATGGTACTGAATTCCTATATAATATATAAGGAAAATCTGACATCTGGAAAACATCTGACATCTTTGTCCAGGCAACATTATACTATCAGCAAAGTTCAGGAACTTGGCAGAGAATGGCTTCAAGAAAAGCAAAACAGAGTTAGGCAACCTGCATCATCAGTGACATGTGGTGCCAAAAAACTTATAAAATTGCCAAATAAAAAAGGGAAGGACTGTTGTGTGTGCAGTATAAGAAGCAAAAAGGAAAAAGGACAAAGAAAGAGATCCCAAACTGTGTGTGGTAAATGCAATAAAGGCCTTCACGGTGAATGCTTCCATACGCATGTGTGCATCAGCTGATGAGAGCGTGAGTGGACAGACATATAAAATATTTTATATCTCTTCCAAAGTTAATTGATTATCAAGAAAATGTATCACTGGAGAGAAAACTAAATTTTATCAATAAGAAATACTATTTCATTGCTTGTAAATAATATTTTTCTAATCATAATGTGAAAGAAACAGAAATTTGAGTTTTTTACATATGTAGTAATAATTTGTTATTTTTTCCTTTCTAAAAATTAAAGTCAACCCCCATAATTCTTCCATGGATCTAAGCCCCAACTATATCTTCAATATTGGGAAAAAATCTAAATCTATTAAATAAAATTAAGTACTAGAAATAATTCAAAATCTGAAATCTTGCAAAGGAATGCATTGGACGAAAAGTAACAACATTCGGTGGACATACAGAGTGGAACATGCAATTTCGATATCTAAAAAAAAACCAACTTAGTAACAAAAGTCGCCAACAGGGGAAAATATGGCGCTGTTAATGCACTAATTTGCATAACCGCATTATGTGTAGAGCGATCATGATAAAAAGAAAGGCTTGGAGAATTCACATCACTCGGCGACAAACTGCCTTTCGATGGCTCTTACCTTACATGACCGTGCTTTGTTAGTGAAGCTGTATTATCAGTGGGACGAGAATGCCAGTGCTGCCTTTTGGGAATTTTGGCAGTTGATGACACTACGAAGAGGACCGATGAGAGTAACAAATCTACAAAACATGATTCAACGCTTTGAAACTATTGGAACTCTAGCAGTGCAACCAGGCCGGGGACACAAAGTCACCAATACGTTGAAGAAGTTGCAACTGCTGTTGTGGAACAGGAGATGACGAATGTTCAGGGTACCAGCAGTGCACGGGCAATATCCCGGCAAACGGATATCCCATACTCAACGGTGCGGAAAATCCTGCATCAGATGTTGAAGTTTTACCCCTATAAAATCAGTCCTGTTCAAGAACTGCACCCTGGCAATGCGACCACCCACATTGAGTTTGCGTTAAGATTCTTAGCGCACATGGAAGTGGATGAAGCATGGCCATGGCAGATTTATGGAGTGATGAAGCGCACTTTTATTTGAATGGTGATATTAACACACACAACTGCCACTTTTGGGCTGCGGCTAATCCATACGTGGGTCTGCAGATGCCTATCCACTCGCCGAAAGTCACAGTGTGGTGCGGCTTTATGTCATCGTTTATCATCAGTCCTTATTTTTACGAGGAAACTTACCAAAGTGGACCAGTGACCTGTTCTGTCAATGCTGCACAGTATTCCGATATGCTAAAGAACTTTGTGGTTCCACAACTGCAGCAAAGAGGATGTCTCGATTCGACCATCCTCATTCAGGTTGGCGCATCACCCCACATCGGATGTCAGGTACAGCTTGTGTTGGCAACATTTCTCTGACACCAGAATCATTAGTCTTGCATTTCCCACAGCAAGGCCACTGAGGTCATCTGATCTCAATCCTTAGGACTTTTGGCTGTGGGGATTTGTTAAAAGCATTGTGCATCAAGGACATGTTCCCGATATCCCGACATTGAAAGATTGAATTACATTACAGGTGCGACAAATCCATTCCGATATGTTGCAAGCCACCGTGGAACATCACAATGGTGGTCATATGGAACCTTATTTGTAATTACCAATAAATGTTGTCTATATAGTTACAAAACTTGATGTGTGCTGTCTCATTTGGCAATTACTCATTCATTACTCATACGTACTACAACCTATGCAGCGTCATATTTTCCCCTGTTGGCAACTTTGGTACTTATTTTTTTTTTTTAGAAATCAAAACGACATTTTCCACTCTGTATATCCACCGAATGTTGTAACGATTCGTCCAATATATTCCTCGCTAGAGGGCTCTGAACACCTCACGTTATTTTAAACCCACGCGGTATGTACTTCTAATCTTAAATTGGTTTTCTGTCTAATATTCATAACATAAACGGAAAAAACTTACATTATAATAAAGAAAGGCAGCAAAAAAAAAAAAAAAATAATAAAATAAAATAAAATAAAAAAACAGAAAAAAATAAAAAAGAAAGTAAAAATAAAATAAAAAAAAATTACATCCCATCCTGCAGAGGATTCAGAACCTTGGATTTGCAGGCCAGTAACATACCATTAGCCCATGGTAACACTTGCTTTCTTATGATAGCAGTGAAGTAATAAGGCAATACTTGAAAATCGATGAAAATAATGCTGAAAATCTTGAAATCTGTAGGGCTTTGGCCCCTATACCTATATATTTTGGAAGTACTTCATGTGTACTTTCATCTCATAAAACAGCATTCACATTTGAAAGATACAGGGTGTGTCGTCTCCTTGTAAGTTAATAAACATTATCAACTCATTAACAATTTAAAGATTTAAAAACATTAAATTTCAATAATATTATTGACAGCAAGTTTAAATTTATAAACTGAAGCTTATAAATTATATTATTCTAATAACATTATTTAATTGTGTGAAATCAAAGGTCATTTAACTTACAGGTTGTTTCTGAACTTATATTTCAGAAGAATATGGCAGATACAATGTACGAAAACAAACAGTTTTCTTTAAGTAATGTGTCTGATCATGCACCGATACGGTGCTACCATCATTTTTTAGTGTTGTGGCTGGTAAACAATCATTCATGGAAGGGCCATTGCCACCTGCCTATTTGAAGTGTTGTGCATGAGAGAAGATGTTCAAAGTGACGCTCCTCTTGTTCTACACAATAATGGCATAGCCGGAGCATTGACTATCGCACTCATTAAAAAATGCCAGGTGTAGTATAGATGGTGCTGCAGGCTTCATTAATTCGCTGATGCAGTTTATCGACTGTATCTACAGGTATGACATACTCGAGGTTCTTTACATGGCCCAAACAGAAGAAGTCAATTGAATTAAGATCTGGCGATCGTGCAGGCCATGGGAAGGGACCTTGATTACCGATCCATCTTTCACCAAATGTTTCCATCAGGCATCGTCGTGCCATGAGACTAGAGTGCGCAGGTGCTATGTCATGCAGGAACCACATTCTGGTTCGTATAGCGAGTGGTATGTCATCCAACAGAACTGGCAGGGTGTTTGTCAGGAAGTCCCGGTACACGCTCCAAATAGACAAGTGGCAATGACCCTTTGTCACTACCACCTGCCTATTTGGAGAGTTGTGCATTAGAGAAGATGTTCAAAGTGACGCTCCTCTTGTTCTACACAAGAATGGCATTGCCAGAGCATTGACTATCGCACTCATTAAAAAATGCCAGGTGTAGTACGGATGGTGCTGCAGGCTTCATTAATTCCCTGACGCAGTTTATCGACTGTATCTACAGGTATGACATACTCGAGGTTCTTTACATGGCCCAAACAGAAGAAGTCAATAGAATTAAGATCTGGCGATTGTGCAGGTCATGGGAAGGGATCTTGATTACCGATCCATCTTTCATCAAATGTCTCCATCAGGCATCGTGACTAGCAAAGTGTGTTTACATTATCCTTGAAAGAATTTTTCATGTACTCGAGAAGGGAATAAGAAGAAAGCAAGCTGGCTTTAGACCCTGTAGATCATGTACTGACAAAATTAATACTGTAAGGATTATTATTAAACAATCTATTGAATTTCAATCGCCATTATATTTACTATTTATAGATTTCCAAAAAGCTTTTGATTCAGTGGACAGAGAATGGATTTGGATGGCACTTGAAGAAAGAGGACTTCCTAACAAGTTTATTAAATTAATCCAAGAAGGTTCTAGTCATGTCAAATGTAAAGTATTGTATGAAGGTCAACTATCTGCCCCTTTTGAAACTAAATCAGGTGTTAGACAGGGTTGCATGTTATCTCCACTTCTCTTTTCTTGGTGGCTTTAGATAAAGTACTAAGAACCTGCTGGAATCAAAGCAGTAAAGGTATACTTGGACATTTACAGATACACTTGAAGATCTTGATTACGCTGACGACATCTGTTTATTCTCACATAGGCAAGAACATATGCAAGAGAAAATTAATATTCTGCATAATGAATCCAAAAAAGCTGGACTACATATAAATTTCTCTAAAACCGAAGAGATGAGAATCAATGCAAAATCACAACGTCCTATTACTTTAGGAAATCAAACTATTAAGAGAGTGAACAGCTTCACATATCTCGGCAGTAATGTGTCTGAAAACGGAGGAACATATAATGATACCGAAATTAGGATTCAAAAGGCAAGAGCTACTTTCACTAGATTAAGAAGAATATGGCAAGCCAACTTTATTAATAAAAATACCAAAGTAAGGTTGTTCAATGTATATGTTAAACCTGTTTTATATGGTTGCCAAACTTGGGGGCTTACTTGCTAACTGTGGATAATTTTATATTTAAAATTAGAAGAATTATTTTTGTTTATGCTTCAAACATAATTTAAACAGTGAAAATTAGTAAAACAAAATAAAAGGAAATAATAAATTAATATTTTTTTTTTGTATGACGTCACATGAAGTATTAAAAACGAATGTGTGCCTTGATTTGAAGGAAAGTCTTTAAGAGAGTATATGGTGAAGACTGGCACCAGAGTATCTGACGAATTATGACGCAATCGAGACATGGGGACTGTGAGATTCAGCGGCAATGCGTGCTAAAGCCGGGAAATTCAAGAGGGTTCATCGAACCAACATTGAAAAGGATGAGGCAGTAAAAGCTATAAGATACAAGCATCAAAGAGAAGACCTAATTTACTCCAGAAATACATGTCACTAGAGCAAAGCGAAGAAAGAAAAAAAGATAACAAGCTAAAAACTTACAATTCCCTGGACGAAACGAAAAACAGAATGGCAGTTCATGATATTCTTCAAGAAGAAGCCACGAGCTAAACCACTACGAATGAGGGAAGTCAGAATCATCGCCGAAGCGAGTAAGAGCTTATTATAGGATAAAGAAGTCAACATTAGATTACGAACTACGAACTGTAAGTAATCTATTTATTATTTATTTATGCGGTTTTGGAAGAGCATTTGAAGACAACAGAATTCGAATAATTGTTAATAATTCTGAGAGAAGAGGATTAGTGAAATAATGATAAAATTAATTTCAAAGAAAGGAAATTATATTCAAACCAATGCTACAAAATAAATTCCTTAAGAAAAGGAATTTAAAATAATAATAGAGAAACAGTGATAGAATTAATTTCTGAGATGCCGAAATTAATATTTAAAGTAGTGCGTCAGATATAAAAAGAAATTTCTTAAGTGAAGAAATTTTAAATATCATACTAGTGAATAATAGTGTTTTAATTCAAAGTGTGAATTGAGATATGAACTAATTTGTTAAGAGGAGATATCATATTAGTGAATTATAGTGTTTTGATTAAAAGTGTGAATTGAAATATGATTTAACTTATTAGAAGAAGAAATCTAAGTGCATCATATTAAATATTGTTTAAGCGACATTCTCAAAGGTCATTATTATTATTTTTAGTTGTGCTTCAAATTATAACTGCACATTACAGTCAAGGAGCTATTTTTGCGAATATACTATTCGTATCAGTGAATGATTAAGAAATCACTAAGAACGAGTGTGAACAGAGAGTGAATACGTAGCGAGTGAAGAAGAAATTGTATTTGAACCAAGTTACAAATATGTATTTCTAAAGAATAACATTGGACAGTAATTTTTCATTTCTTTCATTAAATGCTAAGAAGGAGTTCATCTTGTAAATAATTTTATTTTCCTCATAATAATAATAATAAAAAAAAAAAATTTGCTCTGCTTCATTAATTATTCTTCTACATTAACTACAGAGAAAACTCCAGTCATTTGTAAACAGATGTTCACAAAACATCATGAGAATCTGGTGGCCAAGAGTCATCTCTAATGCAGAGTTATGGAAGCTTACTGGTCAGACAGATATTATTCAAGAAATTAGAAAACGAAAATTTGGGTGGATTGGACACACACTTCGTAAAGCTGATTGTGAACCTTGTAAAATAGCCCTACAGTGGAACCCACAGGGTAGTAGGAAAAGAGGAAGACCTCGCACTTCCTGCAGACGGACTACAATTAAGGAGTTCGGAAATAAAAGTTGGAATGAACTTCGAGTGCTTGCTAAAGATCGTGCTGGTTGGAAACGATTTTAACGACCTATGTTCCTGATTGGAATGATGGATTTTATTATTATTAACAACATTAAAACAACTGTAGAGCTGTATCAATACAAGACAGAACAAACATTACTTAATGAAAACTGTTTGTTTTCGTACCCTCTATCTACCATATTCTCCTGTAATATAAGTTCAGAAACATCCTATATAAAGATACAGCTGTTGCTTGCCATTCAATTCACTGTTATTCAACTATTATTCAACTTTATATGTTATTTTATTTTCTACTTATATATTTAATTAGCTGATCTAGTATTTATTTACCCATTTAATTTTATCAACTTGTGTTTTTATATTAATATACATTCATGTTTGTGAAAAATGCAGCACCATGAAGGAAACATGCAAATAAAGTGAAACTTACAGAAAATGTAAAGCAGGGTATGATATGCAAATGATTAAAATTTGGGAATGATTGCGCATGCCTAGACTCAGTAGCACCCTCTGAACTGTCGTGCAAGAGTGTATAAGTAGAGGACTATTGTGGATCCAGACAAGTTGTTTTTCATTGTCAGTGAGCTGTACAGGTTGCTACTGGAGTCAGTATGCTTTATCAACATCAAAGGGCATCTTATAAGCAAGCTACAGAGTTTGAACGGGACCGAATGATCGAGAGATTTTCATACCATGAAATTGCTGCTCATATGTGACATAATGCCACGACAGCGATGCGAGTGTGGAAGCAGTGGACTGATGAGAACAGGACGAGTCGATAATCTGGAAGTGGATCACAAAATGTGATGACACCATGGGATGATAGACACCTCATGCACATGGCAGTGATGGGCCGTTCAGCTTTCGAGTGCTAGCACAATGTTGGAACACTTGAACAGGTCTGACATTGTCTGGTTCCATGGTTCGACGGCGTCTGCTGCGCAGAGGACTGTGTGCAAGCATTTATTTGGGCATGAATCATCGACGCCTCAGACTACAATGGGCTCATGAACACACCCACTGGCATGCAGATTAGCACCATGTCGTGTTTTCGGACAAGTATCGCTTCAACTTGGATTATAATGATGGCCGCATACGCATTAGATGATATCAAGGTGAGCACCATCTTCCAGCTTGCATTGTCCAGCGTCATACTGCACAAATGATAGGCGTGATGGTTTGGAGAGCAATTGGATCTCAGAGGTGATCTCGGCAGCTACGAATTGTGAGCGCACTCAACAGCAACCGCTATATCAGGGAAGTTTTTGAGATCTGAAGTCATATCCTTCCTTCAGCACACCCTTGGAGCCATATTCCAAAAAGACATCGCCCGACCACACGGCAGGAGCAAGAATATGGCCATTACGGTAGTACCGCTCTTCTCATACTTGAAATTTTTCTTTTGCAAGTATTGTTGTTGCATTGCTCTGAAACTTTAATCATTTGTTTGTATCACAATTAGTAATGTGTGTAATAAATTTCCTTCGATTCTGATGGTTCCTTCATGATGTTTCAATTCTCACAAACATGAGTGTAGTTTGTATGCCCAATTTATGTATAGAGGTATTGTGTTGGCCAAAAACTTCGTTCGGTTTTTAAGTAAAAATAAAAGACTTATTTTTAATTGTCACCAATAATTTTATTGAAAAACATGTTCAATGGTTTGTTCCACTATCTTCTGCCATCTTTCAGGCAACTTCATAATTCCATATTCCCAAAACTTTTTATCTTTTTGAGCAAAACAAATGTTCCAGGTGCCTTTGGTGTCTTCCAGGGAATTGAATTTTTTCTATTAAGAGAATTTTGTAAAGACCAAAATAAATGGAAATCCAAAGATGCAATGTCTGGTGAATACGGCGGATGAATCAGAACTTCCCAGCCAAGCTGTAACAATTTTTGTCTGATCATCAAAGAAAAATGCTGTCTTGCTTGCTTATTGTCTTCCATCTTCAATATTAAATTGGCAACACAAAATTCACCGATTTTGATCAGTTTTTGTTTTAAATGGTGCTGATATGATAGCTGTCACAATAAAATCTAACAAAATAGTGTCAAATGATGTTAAAGACACCTAAGCGCTACTTGAGCCAACTTATGTAAAAAAAAACCGAACGAACTTTTAGGCCAACCCAATATATCACAATTGTAACCTTTCTTCAAAAAACTACTTCAGAGGAAAGTATTACAATTATACCTCTAGAACAGGTCCGCATAACATATGATCAGCAACAGCTCATTATGAGGCTTGGAACATATTATTTATTAGATATATTATTCATTTATAATGAAAATGTAATTACTTGAAAGTTGAGAATGAAATGTTATAAGGGACATAATGTTTTCTATTCAACACTAAAAGAAATTGAAGAGTATTTTTTTAAATAAGAGAGAAATAGGATCAACTGACTTACCAAATTAAATAGATTTGCAATTTAATGTTATAAAATGGCCTCCCATCCCTCCAACAAGGGCAGCAAAAGAATTTATTTCACATTTTTTTTGGTTATTCATGATTAGAAATAAAGCTAATTATTGGTTTTATTCCGTTTACCGAAGCTCGAGGCCCCTTTCGTCATTCCACCTGTTTAACACGAATTATTGAATTCATAATTCGTGTTAAACAGGTGGAATGATGAAAGGGACCTTAAAGCTAATTATTGTTTACTTGTATTTAAACCTAATCCTGTAACCCAAACCTGAGTTGCACAAGAGGAATAAAAAATAAAAAAATAAAATGACTGCCTATAGAGGGTTGAATCAGTTAAGATTGAACTGAATGTACCACTGGCCATAGCATGAGCATTACATGGTCAAATAGAAAGACAATTGTTCTATTGAAACAGCGGTAAAGAATATACAAGTATCATTAACATCAAATTGCGTACAAAAATAATAATTTACTCCAAATCTCATACCGATATTTCGTCTTAACTTCCTCAAGGTTCCTCAGGTTCTTATACAAAATACAAATGAAAAGAAGAAAATTATTCTTAAATTTAACAAAGAAAACATATAACAAGTGAATAACATCAAACCTTTGTGAACAACATCAAATGTTTGTTAAAAATAAAAATAATGCTAAATAATAACAATTAAAACGGAAAAAAAAACCAATTATTACGATATCATTGATTGTAAAAACTTTATAAATCTTATTACTTTAATTTCTTTTATTTTCCATTAATGACTTTCTAAAAAACCCTAGTGATATTCCACTAACCTTTAGGGATTTATCTCTATTAAAACAATAACAACAATTTAATCAGGCATGACTCTAATATAAATCTTTTAGTTTCATCTTGAACACCATATACTATGTTCATATAGTATGGGGTCCGGACCCCATTAAATTATTATTTTTGTACGTAATTAGCAGTAAAGAATATTTATTAATGACGGTGAAATTGAATTATTGGGAAAGCTACATAAATGGACTTTCCAAAGGTGGATTTTCCTATTCCATCACCCTAAAGAGATGTAAAGAACAATTTTCAGTTGTCGAAATGTTGGCCATGTGTTATGTAGGAAAAGAAATATGGCTATAAAAGATCGCCAATGTACACTGAAACATCATCGTAATTGTGCCTCAACCAATATATGTGAGAAGGAAATGGCTCTCAAGGAAAATGCCCCCTACATAACATGCTATGGCTATGAAGGAGGGAACCATAGGCTATATCGTTTGAGAAAAATCTGCAAATGGAGAGATCCCAATGCCTTTGGATTACTAAAACGGAGCATCGCATACTGTCAACCTACAACAATGGAGGGCCTTTGGAGAGTCTGTGTACAAGCTTGGGATGCAATATCTCAAAAGCAATTAAACCACAGCCTTTTACAGTAAAAATTGCAGTGACAAGATACTGTTTGGAACAATGGATGTCATACTGAACACAACAGATGGTGGACGAAAGGGTTATCCTAGGACTGCAAGCATTTCTATTTGTACCATCTTAACCAATTCAACCTTCCATAATCATAAAACAGAGATGAAAGAACACGTAAAGTACTTCAAAAATATATATGGGTTTGGGACCAACACTTCACGGATTTCCGCTAATAATTTAAATGTTTATAATGCGATTGGATACTACAGTTGTTGTGGTAGCTCGTTGGCTAACATCTTGGGATTGTGTTAAAGGTTTAACATGTGCCAAATTACAATAATAAATAGACACAATAGAACACACTAGACGACTAAAATAAAAGGTTAAAAGTGGACTAGTTTTGAGAAGATTTACACATTCCCTTTGTCAATGCAAAAATGGGGAATGCTAGAAGAATCAAGGTTTAAAGAACCTTAAACCAAGCAAATGTGAACGAGTTGGTCAAGTCCACTGATGAAAGAGAGGGAAGGAAGAAGAAAATAATAATAAAAAAATATTATTCTACTTCAGATGTAAGCCGTAATCTTCGGCAGAATCAACAGATAAATTATTATTAGATAGTCTGTTGACTAAAATCATTAAAGATTCCTTGAATTTTCATAAATAATGGTCACTTTCTTTGCCTAAGATAACAGGGTTTTTGAATCTGATAGATATGAGAGGCTGTGAAGTATTGGACATGACAGAATTTGATAGCTCTTGCATGTTCCGTAAGTTGGGTTTCTTCAAGATACATGCAGTTATCATTGCTAATGCATTTAATGCCACAAATGCCATTTGTGTTGAAAATCTGATGAGGGGCCTCGAGGTCATTAAATTAATCTTGGTTAACAAATGTCTAATTGAATGGCTATTGAGTGAAACGACTCCAATATTGTGGGATATTAAAAGGCGTTTAACATGAGCAAAGAATCTAGGAAAATAGGGGACAGAAATATAAAATACAAATTTAGACTTATTAGGAGAAGTGTGGGGGTTGAAAAGTTTCTTTAAAGATTACCAAATGACACTGTTGGTAAGGGCCCATGGCTATTCATTGCAATGGGCAATCTTTTGAATGAAGCAAATCTCACTCTCCAAAGAGTCATGTTCGGAGGAAAGATGGAAGGCTCGGAAAACTGCAAATTTGAATTAGGTTTCTCTTTGGCTGATGGGAATGTGTGATGCAAAGTTGAGCATCAGGCCGGCATAGGAAGGTTTACGATAAACCGAAGAACCAATTTGTTGTCCCTTTGGGATATAAGAGTGTATTCAATTTCTTACGCAGAAGAGGTCATGGATTTTTTTCATGCTGAATTCTGTTCTAGATGGGTCCTAGGATCCAAGCAGTATTGAGAAAATAGAACTGGTTGAAAATTACACAGAGAAAACCAATTTTCTGATCTAAAAATTTACTTTGTAGACATGTTATTCAAATTCTGAATAGTCACAAAATGTGCTTGCTACTATCTTCCCTGAATTCTCTGGTGTGTGGAAGCAATAGTAATTATTGAATGTTTTTGAAAATTATTGTTGTTGTCAGGGGATTAAGGTCTCAGTATCCTGTTTCATTCCATTTCTTTTTTCCTCCCTTTGTTTTTTTGGAATACAGTAAACTCCCGATTATCCGCGGACCTCTCCTGTTTTCATTTTTTTTTTTACTATACAAAAAATTACAGAATTAAAAAAAAAATTAAATCTAAAATAAGGTAAACAAAAGAGGCTAACAAAGTAAGTGAAGACAATTAAAGACAAAAAATTTAAAGAACGACCTTGTGGGCGGAGCTTAGGCCTGCAAGTTACACTAAATTATGGGAGAGTTTTTCCGGAATAATAAAATTTAAAATTAAATAAATAATTTAAAATAAAATAATTGTTTATAATGTATATACTTTAACACTATGTATTGCTACTTTAATCTAATGAAAACATGTTAAAAGCATTTTTATGTTGATTTTCGTCCTATTTCAGATTATCTGCGGAATTCGCTTATCCGTGGTTGCCATGCCACCCAATTCCGCAGATAATCAGGAGTTTACTGTAGTTTGTTCATTGAGTGGTTAGCCAATCAAGAAAGGTCCTGGGTCTGTGAATTAACACATGAACTTTTGGAGAAAGACATACCATATAAACAGGAGGAGCATTATAGAAAGCAATGCTATATAGTTAGTACCATGACTACCTCAAGTTTGCAATTGGAGAGATTGGTGAAATTTTGAGACTTGTGGCTCTTCTTGTCACAATGGCCATATATACCTTAGTCAGATTACAGTATATCCATAGCCTGCTGTACGAATACATTTTTTTTTTAGTGACCCATTTGGGAGCTATTGTGATAGCGACCAAAATCGGTAGCTATTGCGTTTGTCCTGTCCAACCCTAACAACTCCCTAACAGAATATCCGATCAACAAATGGATTTCACCATCACATTCAGAGGCCCAAACACCATAGGAATGGGGTATTTTCAGTGGCCAACGCCACCTCCCCTCATATTCGAGATATTTAGCATTGTTTTCATTGGATTTTCGCTATTAGCATAAATATTAGAAATACAACCATTCATTCCAGTTGTCAGCTATAGCTTGATGCTTAAAGTGTCGGATTCATTCTTAAGGTTGTCGGTTTGAATCCATATATCTACTTTGTTTTGTTTTTTCCCTCAACGTCTGCGTGGTTTTTTTTTTTTTCCTTCTTATTTTCCTAATTTTTTTTTATTTTTTTCCTAACTGTATTTTTATTTTTCCATATGTACTAATGTATGTAATTCCTAATATACTTCCTTCTTTTATTATTATTATTATGGGTCGCCCTTAAATTTATGCTTTAGCACAAAATTATATTCACTTGTTTTTATTTATTTAACCAGAACTTTTGTCTTTAGTTAAAATCAATTAGGTATTTAGCAGTTAAAAGTTCTTGTTTGTAAGTTAGGGGCTCTTGTGGTTAAAGATGTGTCTGATGTTACATTAGGGGTTTTTCATGTATCTGAGAGTTAATTCTTAATTGCATTTAAGCAAGTTCTCTGTTCTGTCTAGTTATCAGTGTCTGAACAATCCTCTATGTCCAATTACATCTCCTGAAATCTACCTGCACTGTGATTATACTTTCGTGATCTAACTTATTCAATTGTTAATTCCTTTAGATTAAAATCTGTCAGCTACAGTTCACTGTGCAGTATAATTTCTCCTTATTTCTGATTTGATTTTGTTATTGAATTAATGTTTCCTTTTATATTCATTTATTTTATTCCTTTTTAATAAAATCAAATGTTGTTTTTGTTTTTTTTTGTTTAACAAGTGTTGACAAAGTTTTATTTTGAAATTCTTAGCCTTACTTATCTAGATCATAGCCCTTATAAGCTTTCTTGAATCTGCTTCCTTAGTAATGCCACGTTAAAATATGGTCAACACCAAGAGCAAGCCTGGCCTCCAGAAAAACAATAATTCTGGGTCTGATGACAGGAAACAAAACTGCATATAGATAGAAATTGTTCTTTATTTGTTCTGTAATGTAATAATACGAAAACTGATTAATAGTGATACAATATTGGATAAATACAAAACAATAGTTGTTGAACAAATTTCCGCTTGTGTAATAAGGTTAATATCGATAAACTATCATATCAGACCACAAAGTAAAATAATATCACAACTTAGTCTCGGATTTAGACTAAATCACAGAAGTGCTTTGCGAGCCTTATGACTTGCAAGTAAGTCTATTACATTCTTGTAATTTGATGACATTCTTGTAATTTGGAGAGGAACCAATAGACAATTCAAGAGATTTTTAAATTTCATAAACAACATTCACAAAGATATAAAATTTAAAATGGAAGAAGAAGTAGAGAATAAAATTGCTTTTCTAGACATCTGTATCAAGAATACTACATCAGGTCTAACATATGAACATTTTAGGAAAGATTATCAAAGCAACCATATCTTGAATTTTGAATCAAACCATCGGACATCCACAAAAAGAACAATAATTTTGAATAACCTAAGAAGGATAACGTGTTACACAGATGATAAAAAACTTTGGCACAGGAAGATTCAGGATCTTAAAAACAGATTGATTATGAATGAGTATTCTGAGGAATTTATTCTAAAGACATTTAAAGAATTTTTCAGGAAGAGGAATTTCCAGAAGAACAAAAACATTATAAAGTATAGAAAAGGTATAAAATTACCTATAGGGACCAATGTTAATAGCTGTGTTAAAAATGTTTGCAAAGAGAATGAAGTAAACATAATGTATTTCAAAAGTAATAGTTTGTTTAAGAAATGTGGAAGATATGAAAAACCTTTACATAGGATGGGGGTGGTTTATGTTTTGCAATGCAGAGATTGTCAGGGGATATACATAGGGAGCATGGGCAGGGCAATGAAGGAACGATTAGAAGAACACATACGAGCGTATAAGGGAAACAACAAGAATATTTCAGAGTGGGCAAACCACTGTCTTACATATAGACACAATCCGGACCCCATTGTGAACATAGCATTTGATATTCAAGACGAAAGTAAAAGATTTATATTAGAATCCTGTCTGATAAATAGTTGTTATTCTTTTAATAGAGATAAATCCCTAAAGGTAAGTGGGATATCGTTAGGGATTTTTCGAAAATCATTAATGGAAAATAAAAGAATAAAAGAAATTGTGAAATTAAAGTAAAAGAAATTATAATGAAAGAAATTAAAGTAAAGAAATTGTGAAATTGTTACAGTAAAATTATAGTAATAGAAGTAAAAGATATTAGAGATTTATAATATTATTTTTCAGATTTCAATTTATTCTACATAGTTATTTTGTTTTTATTGTTATTATTATTTAACATTATTTTATTTTTAACAAAGGTTTGAGTTTGGTTTACACAGTTTTGATGTTTTTCAGTTGTTGATTATTTTATTTTGTTCAATTTAGAATCATTTTTCTTCTTTTCATTTGTATTTAAAACCATGAGTAAGTCCGTAATGTTAAATTAGGACGAAATATCGGGTATGAGTTTTTGAAGTAAAGTGAAATATTGTATTATTTCTTGAGTAATTTGAAGTTATGATACAGGAGTATTTGAAGTCTATTACTTTTTTGAATCGATTTGTTTTTGTAATCCAATGAAAATTTGAGGAAGAGAATGATTTTCCTGTCCTCATATAGTCACCTAAAGAAGTCTATCGCCTAGAAAGACATAATATTGTGAAATTATATTGTAGGAGAAATGTTATATCTGTAGGAGCATGAGTTTTCACATTGTGCAATAATGCAATAAGCTTTGGAATTCTGCATTTTTCATTTTCTTGGCGTTTTTGGAGGTTTCATATAACTAGTGTGGTTTTAAGTTAGCAATAAAAAGTGAAATCTTTCATTTCAAGCAAAAATAACTAATTTTATTTATAAACTAATAAAGAGCAATATAAAGCAATTTTTTGAAAAAAACAAACAAACCATGTTTTCATTTTATTTTTCTATTCTATTTCCCGTATGGTTCTCTTCGACTTATATTATGTTGTCAGAGGTCATGTAAAAAGAATCGTGTTATCTTGAACTCTTCTGTGTTAAATCTGCTCACCACACATAAAATCCAGGTCAACTTCTGTAAATCAGCCGATCACATGATCCGGCTATATTGGAACCCAAATGGTTCATGTACAGTGTTGATCTCACAAATTAAATCTAATTGGAGATATGTGACAGAACACTTTAAAGATGAGTGATGAGTGTTTAAAGTTCACTATTGATGCTATTGAATACGTTTGACTCCAGCAAGTAATGCAAATTGTGAGAGGTTTTTCTCTAAATATGGACTGGTTATAAATGACAGGTGTACAACTGTAAAAAGTGAATCAGTGGAAACATGTAATATTCTGTTTTTTAATGTTTAGGTGTATCTATTCCTGTACACAAATGAACGAGCTGTTTCCAAGTTCTGTTTCATTTTTTTGACTATAGTCTTTAATGATGTAGGCCTATACATATGTAGTATAACAGGTAATTTTTTTAATGTGACAAGATATTTTTGCCTCTAGTTTCTAAGTTCAGATCCAGTAATTTTGATCTTTTCGATGTGTATCGATCAGGAAGACGAACAACTTTAGACAATGACGTGTTGAGGGCAGAATTTTGGAAGCAAATCTGTATCACACAATCGAGGAGCTGTCAGACACCCTTAACCAACCTTAGTCGACCATCCAAGAATAGATCAACCATTCTAATAATAAGTATGTCTAAAATTATTCTTTTATGTGCCTAGCTAATTTTGTTTCTTAACTTTGCTAACAATGAAACATCGCACAATAATCTTTAAAAAAAGATTATTATGTGATAATCATAACATCACATAAATAATCTTTAGCTGTTTTATAGAAAATGTTATAAAGCGCTAAAATTTCATTTGAAACTGCAAATGCGAAATCTGAAAACTGAAATGCTAGATTTTGAAATTCATAATGCCCCTATATATCTGTAAAGTATAATAAGAATTATGAAGAAATTTGATGATGAAGAAGAAGAATAAATCTATTTACTTTTGAAAAATCACAATGTTTGGCTTATAGAACTGACTGATAATAAGTCCAAAGATGAAAATAATCTTTGACCTATAGTTGAGAGTAATACATTTTTGATCCTTGACAGGCAACCTAAAGATCGTTCAGCTTCAGCCTTTGTCCAGAACAACCTTACAGCAATAACAATATTGGGAAATAGTGGTTCAAGATTCAGATGTTTTATTTTATTGAGCAACAGTACAGGTGATAGATTTTTTTTCCTGTATATTTGCATCATATATCTATTTCAGATGTATTAGTTCTTCAGAAAACTGCTCACTAATATCATCTTCATATTTGTTTTATAGTTTTCTTGCATATTTTTGAATTTGTATCTCATTTAAGTCCTGAAATAACCACAGCACATTGAATACAATGTTTATTTCTTTCGCTGGATCAAATCAAGTCATCATGTTATCAATAACACTGTCTACAAGAACACGAAACTCATTAAACTTGAAAACTTCAGTTGGTGGTATTATCGATTCTTCAGTATTTCTTTTCCTCTGCCTTTGTTGTGAATCTGAAAATTCAGCCTGCATACTTAAATTTACTGCTACGATCTTGCATTCGTTTAGGATTGCCTCCCTAAAATCTATACCTAATCTTTTTCAAATCTATCAGAAGATTAGAAACATTTGTTACTTGGTTGGTGGCATTTTGTAAGACTGTGTTTCGGTAGTTTATGGCTGCTACAATTTTCAACCAAACTGTTGCCGTCACAAGGCATTCAAAGGACTCCATTTATGTCTTTCTACCGTTCAAATCCGTTCAAGTGTCTGCAGTTAGATTTAACTCTAACAATGTTGATTGACTTCTTTATTGAAGAAAGCTTTTATGCAAAACATTTCACACTCAATTCGAGCATTGGACTTGTAATGAAGCGAGCAGTGTGTGTTTTTTTTTTCAAAATTTCCCACCTCTGAGGACTACCAGTAAATATATCAGGGGGACAGGAAAGTAATGTAGTTTTTTAACATTAAATTAAAACCAATAAATTTTAACAAGTTTTTATTTTTAATCAATGATGTTATCACCCTCGTTATCAACAATCTTTTGCCATCTAGTGTGCAAATTTTCAATGCCAGAACGATAAAAATCAATTGGTTTTTGAGCAAAATATCTACAGATAGCATTTTTGCTATCATCCAAATTTTCAAATTTTTTGTCACATAGAAAGTGTTGTAGCGATCGGAATAAATGGAAATCCGATGGTGCAATGTCGGGTGAGTACCTCCACTACCTCCCACCCCAATTATTTAATTTTTTCCAGGGTTCATCAGGCACAGTGCGGTCTTGCATTATCGTGTTGCAGAATAACGCCTTTTCTGTTGACAATCGCTGGATACTTTTCAATTAAAGACTGATTTACTCAATCCAATTGTCCACAGGTCTGCATTTACAGTTTGTCCAGATTTCAGCACTTCAAAATGAATGATTCCACAAATACTCCACCAAACATACAAAAGCACCTTTTTGGGATGTAAATCTGGCTTAGCAGTACTTTGTGGCAATACATTGGGAGAGAGCCACTGTCTTTTGCATTTTGCATTATCATAGAGGACCCATTTTTCATCTCCAGTGGTCAAGCAATCAAAAAACACTTCTGTATTCTGCTGTTGAAGCAATAAGTTGCATGTGGTGGATTGGCTAGCTTTGTTTTCTTCAGACAGCTTAAGGAGGACCCAAACACCTGCTCTGCTTACTTTACCAATCTGCTGTAAATGTTCTTGGATGGTCGACCAAGGTTGGTTAAGAGTGTTTGACAGCTCCTCGATTGTCTGACACGGATTTGCTTCCAAAATTCTGCCCTCAACATGTCATAGTCTAAAGTTGTTCGTCTTCCTGATCGATCTTCCAAGCATCGAAAAGATCAAAATTACTGGATCTGAACTTAGAAAACCATCTTTGGCATTTACGAACGTCTAATGCACTTGGATAAACATCGCAAATGTTTTTGGTAACAACTGTTGCGTTACTACCCTTGAGAAACTCGAAAAGCATACAATGCCGGATATGTGCCTCTTCTGGTATTTGGCTGGTCATTTCACCCAAAATTGCGTAAAAAAAAAATTAAAATTTAATTATTTACAAGTAAACATGTCTTAAAATGTCTTTGACACGACTTTGAAGTACACAATGAGCTGATAAATAATAAACATGTATTGACATGCACAGAAACGACATTACTTTCTGGTCCCCCTGATATTATACAGCTTCTGTACAACACCAAGAAATGTTTTACCTCGGGATAACATTCTGTCGTATGAACTTTTTAGACATTCAAACTGTGACAAGCACAAGGACAAAAAATGGCCAGGGAATTAATTTCCAAAATTTGAGCTTGAATGTTCTTATATGCTCCACTGATATTAGAGCCATTATTGTACCCTTGAGCGCAGCACTCACTTATTGGGATATTATATTTTTTTAAGTGTTTCAAGAATTAAATTTGCAATGGCGTCTCCTGTTTTCTTACCGTAACCTACAAATTCCACGAATCTTTCAAGATTTCATATTCATTTGCTCAATATGGGCAGAATCTGGCGTTGCATCTATATTTACAGAAAAGTATTTTGCAACTTCTCTTTCCTTTAAAATGCAGCTAAGATTATGTTCAACACAGCACAAAACAAATTCATTTTGAATTTCTGCTGACAAATAATGAACCTGCAATCTTTTCTTTTCAATTAGTGATTCTTTCACTTTTTTCAAATGCAAGATAAGAACAGGATCATAATGACTTAGGATTTCTAACATTCCTAAGAAATTCAAATTCCTTGAATCAATCATCAAAGCTACATCCAGATATTGCGGAAGTCTTTCCATAATAGGGTTTCCCTTTGTGCAATAACAAACCGTTCCCTTTTTGTTCAGACTATTTCTCTACATAACAGGCTCTGTTTTCATGATTAGATATTCTATCATACAACTTTTTAGAGCTTTTCGAAGGTCCTCAGTCAAATTCTCTTGTAAAAATATACTGCTGTAGTTCAGGTAATTTGCAAAATTCATGACATGGAAAGCGGAATAAAGCTTGTTTGGTTGTACTCCAAACTAGCCAGTCTCGAAGAACTACTTCATTATTCCTTAAATGACAATTCACAGGAAATTTATTTCCAATATGGTTGAAAGTAAAACTTGTTGAGTGTGATTCTGGTCCTTGCCAAACAGCATCTTTGATTTGGTGGTGAAGTAGGATTTTAGAAGCAGAACAAAGTTCAGTTGCATCCGATTTACTTCCTTCTGCAGTTGCAGATGAGCTTGGTCTTGGTGATTCAGATTCTGCAGATTGTTCCATTTCAAACTTAATTTACTTGATGCACAATTTACTTAATGTGTTTTTGTTTTTACTGTAATATCTTTATCCCATAAAATACTGTTTAATTTTGATATTGCTGATCGTCCTTTGTTAATTCTGTCGTTTACATCATCTTCATGATTTACGCTTTTATTTATTTTGACTCCTAAATACGTGTATTCATTGCAATGATTTATAATTCCTTTTCCATTTTCTAAAATGAGATCTTTTGAAGGTGCACCTATTGCCATATACAGTAAAACCTCGTTAAGTCGTCACTCAAGGGACCAAACATTTTTGACGACTTAGGCGGAGTGGGAATTTCTGAAAAAAAAATTATACACTGAAATACAATATTTTCATGAATTCTGTAGGATTCGGTGAGAAAAACAAGATTTTCAGAAATCAATTCATGCAAATGAATGAGTGGAAAATAAAAAAAAACACTTTTTATAGTTACCACATTTTAATTGTTTTACAAGAAAGGCAATGTCTGTCTTTGAAACGTTCCAGTCAACCATTGCTGCCGCCGAAATCTTCAATGTTCAACTCCTTAGCAATTTCCATGGCTTTTTCTTTCAGAATCATGGCAGAAATCGGCACATTTTGCAATCTGGCGTGTTTTAGCCATCGAACTAAAACCTCCTTGATCTCGTCAAACTTTGATTTCTTTTGTCTTTGCAGTCAACTTCTTCAATTACTTGTTTCGATGATAGAATAATTACTTGTTTAATGTAGTCCTGGGAATATGGTGTTCTATGGCAAAAGCTGTTTTTGAAACATTTGATTTTTCAAAAAGTGCAATTAAGTCTTTTTTTTCTTTAAAAGATAACGAGGTAAGTTTTCGTTTCCCCTGCATGTTAAAAACGTAATCGAACCATGAAATTGCAAAAGAAAAAAAATAGCCCTTATAGCGGGGCTTACTCGCTATGAAATGAAATCACACACAGTCAAGAAAAACATCTACACTCGACAGAGTCGCAGCGAGAAGTGTGCTTTGAAGGATTAGCAGCGAGATTTCAAGAACCCAAATCCTCCGAAGGGGTAGGAAAGGAATGAAGTGACAGGCATGGTCGAAAATTCCCTGTAAAGGCTTGGCTTTCTTAAAGTGAAGGGGCGGGGCTGAAAATACTACACATGCATGCAAAATGGAGAAGAAAGATGCTTTTGGCCATTTTGAGAGTGACGAGTTATCCGGAGTAGAATTAAATTTGGTGACGGGTAAAGGAGGGTTATTTTACATTATTGTGTAAGAGACCTTGTCGGGACCAAAGGAAAACGACGACTTAAACGGAGTGACGACTTAACGAGGTTTTACTGTAGTTTGTTTTCTTCAGATTAACATTTAGACCCCATTTCTCATATTCCTCTATCAATTTCCTTGCCATGTATTCTATGTCTTCATAATCTTCTGCAATCACCAATTGGTCATCAGCAAATAATAGTGTATATATGGTTTCACCTGTTAATAACAATCCCATCTGTGAGCATTTCTTTTTCCAAGTTATTAGGGCATTTTGGAGATATATTTTAAATAAAATAGGGGATATAGAACATCCTTGCCGTAGTCCTTTAGTGACATAGAATCCAGGTGAAATCTTATTGTACATTTTAATTTTTGTATATGATTTATCATATAAGTTTTTTATAGCTTGGATAATGGTATTATTTATTTTGTAATGTGCTAAGGTTTCCCATAGTTTGATCCATGGCACACTGCCATATGTTTTTTCTAAGTCTACAAACAACAAATGTATAGGTTGTTCAAAAGCAGTTCTTTTTTCAATAAGTTGTCGTATACTAAATATATGATCAATAGTCGATCGTCCTGCCCTAAATTCTAATTGCTCTTCTGTTTCTATCAAATTATATTCTTGTTCTAAGAAATGTTTTAATAGTTTGCCATATATACGACTGAAGATGCTTGTTACTGTAATCCCTCTATAGTTCTTACAGTCATTTCTGTTTCCTTTCTTGTGTATAACCGATAGTAGTCCAATTTTTCAGTCATTTGGTGCTGGTTCCCCATTTAAACATCTTTCAAATAATTGTTGTAATAATTTAAAGAGTTTTTGGCCACCGTATTTCATTAGTTCTGCTGGTATTCCATCCTCTCCACATGCTTTCTTGTTTTTCAAGGATTTAATGGCAATTTCAACATCCACCAAATCTAAACTTATATAATTTCTCTGTGTGTTTCCACTTGAATCTTCCATAGCTTCCTCTACATAATCCTGTCTCTGTTCTGTTAAAAGCACTTTAAAATATGTTTCCCATTTATCCATTGAAATGAATTCAATAGCATTTTTTCCACTTTCATTCTTCCTCAAATTTTTTAATATTCTCCATGCCTCACTGCTTCTTTTTCCACCCAAATATGTTTTGATGGTGCCACAGGTTTTTTTCCCAACTCTTATTCTTCTCCGCTGTGACTTTCTTTCCGATTTCTGCTTGCATTTTCTTGATTTCTATTTTATCCTCTAACTTTTTGGTATTTAACCATTTGTTATATTTTTCTTTCTTGGATTTTACCATCTGTTCAATTTCTTTATTCCAAAAATAGAGATTTGTATTTCCACATTTTCTTTGTTCTTCCCCCAGTGCTTCCATAGCTGCTTCATGAATATTTTTAGTTATGTATTTGTATAATTTTTCTGTAGTGTCAAACTCTGTACGAGATAGCTTTTCCTCCAGTCTTTTTTTATATAAGTATGTAGTACTTTCATTTTGTAGGCTATCTATTTCATATTTGATTTTAGGCATATTCAACGCTTCTAATTTAGATTCATTCTTTTCCTTATTAGAGATGTGTAGAAATGGGCATACTATCTTGGAGTTGACAAAGTAGTGATCACTTCCATGCAGAGTCCCTCTGTAAATTCTTACGTCTTGTACTTTTAAATTTGATTTTTGTTTTATAATTACATAATCAATTGTAAATTGTCTGGTGCCATGTAAATTTGTGTATTGCTTTGTGCTTAAAAAATCCATTTAAAATTTTTAATGAACTTTGCTCACAAATATCAATTAATCTTTCCCCGTTTTCATTTACATTATCTTCTCCAAACGGACCAACCACTGCATTATTTATCTTCTTTCCGGTTCTAGCATTAAAATCTCCTGCCATTATTATTTCTCTTGAATTTCCTATCTCCAATAAAATTCCATTTAACTGAAAATTCTTCCTTTTTTTGCCTGCTTTCATCCTCACTAAGGTGGTATATTCCCAAAATAACAATATTTCTTCCAAACAAATTTATATTTAACTTGATTATGTTTTCATCTACTGCTTCCCAACTTGTAATATTCTGTTTGTATTTCTTTCTTATCAAAATTGATATTCCTCTTTTGGCTCTCTTTTCTTTCAGGACTCCACTATAAAAGTGTAAAAATGGACCTTGTGTTTCTACACCAGTTCCCTTTTTCTTTGTTTCTGTTAAAACCATTATGTCTTGTTTTTTCTCCTTTAAGCTGTTTATTGTTTCCCCCATTTTATTTCTTATTCCTCGCGTATTCCATGTACCAACAAGAATTGTCCGTTTACCAAGCTGTTTCCGTCTTTTTTTGTATCCGTCCGGCTGTTCCTTAATGGGTCTTTTAGCATTTTGTATTTTTTTATGATAAACATAAATAATGGATTCGAGGCAATAATAAATAATGTGATTGAAATTTGTCAATTAACTCTATATGAATTCTAAAAAGTAAAAAAAAATCAAGTTTTTTTAAAAACTTATTAAAATGGTGGAAAGAATTTAACTGTAAATAAAAAAATAAAATTTAATAAAATTAAATAAATAAATAAATAAAAGTTACCCAAAGCTTTGTGGAAGCATCAATAACTGTCCCAAAGAACACAAACCATACATCCCTCCAATATCTTCCTCAGCTTCCTTGTTCAAAATATCACCTGGTAGATCCCTAGTATCACAAGCCATTGGCATTGTTGTGAATAAAGTTGGCCTTGTCAAGCGCATCACTAAAATAAAAATAATAACAGCTTATTTAGTTGTACCAATTTAAAAAATAAAAAAACTAACAACTATAGAAAATAAAAAAATAAAATATCTCCTTTAATGCACGGAAGATTAATTATTTATCAATGAAATGGATGGGTAGAAGCTTCAAAGTACACTAGCTTTTAAACCAATTTTTGTGAACTAAAATTTTTCATGTAGTTTTGTGAACATTCTCAAAATTCCTGTAGTTTATGTGCATAAAAATGATCGAAATTCACTATTTCAAATAATGTATTACATCCTCTGTATTTATTCCAGAACTGCAATTTAAACAATTTTAAAAGGTATTTCAGTAATTTCTATTTTTCATTAATCCCCCCCCCCCCCAAATTAATTTTAAATTCTTTTTTTTATTAAATTAATGGTAGGGTACTGTACCTTTGACCATTTTTTAAAAATGTTTTTTTTTTTTACAACTCTAATATCTATGTTTTTACATCATTATTATAATATAAACAAAGTCTGGTTCTTACAGTACACATTTAATGCTTTTAAATCTGTTACTTTAACATATCTAGGATAAATAAAGGTTAAAAAAAAATATGACAACTGGTCAAAGGTAAAATATACGTAATGTACCTCTGACCACTATATGTTGTACCTTTGACCATGAAAGAAATTAACACATAACAGGAAATAGAAACACATTTCATGACTTACAAGAGCAGTTTTCTTTCTATATTATATACAAAATATCTAGTATGCTGATAAATCAGCTTCAAATTACAGGTGTTCCCATTACTGGGCAGTCCCACCAGACAGCTTTGGAACTAGAAGTTTCAATAAGACATATGAAAAATCAATTTGATAGTCCTTTGGATCAGTCCTTATGAATTTTAATTATGGTGACCCCAAGTTTTTATTGGGTACGGTTGTTCATGTTTTCAATTTTGATTCATATGATCACCACCAGACTGACATGAGGGAATGCACTCAATTCATCGGGGTTACTTTGTTTTACATATATTTTAGAATATTTAATCATTTTCTGTATACTGTCACGGTTTATTTTGATTATTTTGTTTTTTTCATTCCCGTGGCCTGTTTTTATTCTCAGTTTACATTTTATTTTTATTTAATTAATTCTGACTTAGTGTTAAATTTGTTGCTATTTCATCAATCATGTTTATCTTTCTTGTCATCTTGTTTTTTGTTTTCTTTAATTAATTTATTACCCTTCTTGTTTCTCTCTTTGTTCTTTTTAACATTCTGTTTACATGAGAACTTTCATTTAGTTTATTTTCCCCTGGTCATTAATCTGTCAATTAACTCTTCCTACGTCATATGTCAGTCTTTATGTCACCTGTACCACTATTGGTTAAATTTTTTTGTGTATTGATGATGTGGTCATGTCTATAGAATCAGATATTTTGTCAGAAAAAAAAAAACAAAAGAATGACAACACAGACAGCAACTTTTGAGTTCTTACTCCTTAATCACCATCTCTCAATTGATGTTGGTCTTTATTTTAGTACTGTAAATCTCCTTGTGCTTTCGTTGTTTTACTTATTGGGTTGGTTGCCCAAAATTAGACTAAAATTTGTGTGTTGTGAGAAACATTGGATACATCGGTTGTTTCTCTCAGTATAATGGGAAAACAAAGCCAATTCCTGTCATTGTGAGCAGCTTGCAAAAGACTAGGAGACGAAGCAATACAGATTTATTGTCTCTGCAAAGTATCGAGAGTAACATCAAGATTTTCGGAGACGGCAGAGAACAGCAGTGATCTCCAGAATGAACTACTGGATACTGAGTGTTTCGGACACATTTCCTGAATCCAGCTTTGTGTTCGGAGCCGGCAAGTTCTGATCAGCAGTGTATGCTTCATTATTCCGCTGATGTGTCTG